>CATIWF010054865.1:0-18233 GCA_949630135.1 Balakata baccata
AAGACCATTTTCATGACATTTCTACTCTGACTAGAGATTCCCAAGTAATCATCCCGATAAGAGCCCATGGGTATACACTCCCTCTATTAGGAGCGGTGAATCCTTTATTGGCTACCCAATTACCTTCGAATACCTCAAACTAAACCCAATCACCCCCCCTATAAGAGACCTTTATGAGGCAACAAGGAATGGATTCAAAGCACAAAATCAGTATCCAAGATATCCTTGAGTACCTCAAGTCTAAGGATACTTGCACCATTGCTATGATGAGACTATCATTGACATTTGAATAGATAATCCATATGATTGTCTCATAGCAGGTCATCCAATGTACTTGACTACTCTTAGCATGCATCCACATGTTAACTTTGAACATTGCTTGATCGAATCAAGGAGTTGAACATGTGCTAGTTTATCCGGATCAACAATGTGCCATCTTGTTGATCCTATGACTAGGGATAATTTAGATGCTAACATAATTATACATGATAGGAACCTCATTATCATGATTTCCTTCACACTATATTTCATATCATGGATTTGATTAATCAGTTTAAGATCTATATCAATTCATATGCAAATGAATACTAATATAATGAAAGAATGCCTTTATGAATGTGTACACTAAGTGCCTGAGGCGATTGCCTTTTGGGCACATCACCAACACGACTCACTTCAATTATGAACCAGTTGCACAATGAAAAAGATGGTGAATTCTTTATGAGTGATGATGGCTACCTTTATTACAAAAAGAGGTTGTGTGTACCTGATGAAGCATAATTGAAGAAAAGTATTATGACAGAAGCACATAACAGCAGTTATACAATGCTCCCTGGTAATAATAAGATATATCAAGATTTGAAAGCATACTATTGGTGGCCTGGTATGAAGCGAGATATAACAGACTTTATTACTAAATGCTTAACTTATCAACAAGTGAAGGCAGAACACCAAGTTCCTTCTGGGTTACTCCAACCTATTTCAATATTGGAATGGAAATGGGATCGTATTACCATGGACTTTGTCACAGGTTTACCGCCTACATGGAAAAAGCATGATGCCATTTAGGTAGTAGTTGATCGACTGACCAAATCAGCCTACTTCCTACCAGTGAGAATGGACTATCTGCTGGCAAAACTAGCAGAAATCTATATAAATGAAATTGTTAGATTACACGAGTTCCATCTTCTATTATATCTGATAGAGATCCTTGGTTCACTTTAAGGTTTTGGAAGAAACTACAAGAAGCGTTAGGTACAAAGCTTCATTTCAGTACAACTTTCCATCCATAAATAGATGGATAATCAGAACGAGTTATCCAAGTGTTTGAGGACATGTTAAGAAGCTGCGTATTGGAATTTGGAGGCAATTGGGAAAAATACCTTCCTTTAGCAGAATTCGCTTACAATAATAGTTATCAATCAAGCATTCAAATGACACCTTATGAAGCCTTGTATGGGAGGAAGTGTAGAACTCCATTGTGCTAGACAGAATTGAGTGAAAATAAGTTAGTGGGATCAGATTTAATTCACGAGATAAAAGAAAAAGTACGGATAATCAAGGACACATTAAAGGTAGCGATGGACCGATAGAAATCTTATACGGATTTGAAAAGAAAAGATATAGAGTTTCAGGTTAGAGATAAAGTATTCCTTTAAAGTATCACCATGGAAGAAAATTATGAGGTTTGGTAAGAAAGGCAAGTTAAGCCCTAGGTTTATCAGTCCCTATGAGGTTCTTGAACGTGTGGGACCAGTAGCTTACAAACTAGCTTTACCTCCAGAACTAGATAAAATTCATAATGTTTTCCACGTATCCATGCTACAGAGGTATAGATTTGATCCCACTCATATAATTCAATCAGAAGAAATACAGATCCGATCCAATTTAACATATGAGGAGGAACCAATAAGGATACTTGCCAGGGAAATCAAACAACTAAGAAATAAACAAATTCCACTGGTAAAAGTCATCAGGACTCATCACAACATGGAAAAAGCTACATGGGAGCCTGAGAAAGCGAGGAGGCAACAGTATTCACAACTGTTTGAAATAGGTAAAATTTTGAGGACGAAATTTTTATTAGTAAGGGAGAAATGTAATGCCCCAAAAACTCAGTAATCGTGAATAGTACTTTTTGGGCATAAATAGTATCGCTCGGGATGAATAGTACCACTTGAGAGCAAAAAATATTTTACTTTAACATCGGAAAGTACAATTCATGAGAAGTCTGAGGATGTAATTTGAGGTTAAATTGAGTTCACATAGGCCTTTAAAAGTCAAAAATAAAAATAAGATATTGTTCGGTTTCAATAGTAACCTAGTTTGACTGAACTTCGACCGAGCTTGAAAAAAATACTAGAGACCTCCGAAAAATTATTTGAACACATAGACTCACTCTAACTATTAAGAGGGATTTTTCAGTGGGGAAAAATTTATGTTTGAATGACTCAAAAGAATAAGTTTTCAGACTAGTAAAATTTACCAGACCGGGAAACGTCATTTTGACCTGAAATTCTTCAAAATTATGGATATATTTTTATGAGAAATGATGTAAGCAAAATAGAAGAAAAATAATTGAACTTGAAAATGTTAGAAAAATGGGATAATGGGTCTATTTTGGGTTGGGCCAAAGGGTTGGACTTAGCTTGGCCTATTTGGATGGGCATAAAAGGGACAAAATATCAGAATTTTGAAGAATACTCCACCACCATCTCATCTCCTCAGCCGTGACCTTCCTCCCCTATTTCTCCACTTCCATTTTCTTCAAATTTCTTCAAATTCTCTCCAAAATTTCCACCAAATTTCATCTCCCAAATAATTCTAAGGCCCTATATCCATCTTTGGCAAGCTCAAAAACCCAATTTTTGGTGAAAAAGTTGATAGAAGTGTGAAGGAAGAATTTAGAATAAAACTCCATATAAGTGAGTTTAGTGAATTTAATTGTATTTTGGGTAGATTTTAAGGTAGAGATTCATAAATCATGCAAATTTTGGATTATTGAAAAGGAAAATTTGAGGGAAAACTTATGCATGAAATTTTGCTAGGTGAAGTTGACAAAGAGGGAGCAATCAAAGATAAGGAAAAAGGAAAAGGAGTAGAGAAATAAGAAAGAAGAAAAGAGAAATAAGATTTGTGGATACAAATTCTATTGTTTTCTATTTATTTTGATGGTTTTCATGTGTACATATGTATGTGTGCATGAAGAAAAATTATGAATTCATGGAAATTTAGTGTGGAAACATGAAATTTAATTTAAATTATGATGTTTGGAATGAATGTTTTGAAGAAAATAAATTTTAAACTAGATAAGGTGAACGGACCTAATGGTGTATCATAAGGAAAATAAGTTGACTTCATGAGATTTTAATGAATTTTAGTAGGGAAATGAAAATAGAATTAAAATAAGGTTAGTAGGAATTTAGTGAGAATTTTTGGGAATTAATTGGTTATATTATGGTTTAGATAGGTATTATGTACAAGGTTGCATAAATTATAAATACATGTTTTAATAATTATTAATAATGATATGCATGATGTTGCCCAAACAATCACCAAGAAGGGGTGGGGGCATGAATTGGTGGGAAATTAAAAATTTGCACTCATAAGATAGTGAAAGAAAAGGAGAAGATTGAGACACAAATTTTATAGAGGTTCGGGTATTAACTAGCCCTACTCCTCTCCCCAACTTAAATTGGGTATTCACTAATCTAATCGCTTAGATTACAATCTTTGGAATTTTAACAACCTCACTCCCAACTAGGTGTTTTATCAAGACTAACACTCAACCCAAATTTCTCTTGTATTTTGTGGCTCACACAACAACCAATTCCTTGTAATTTGGCTCACACTACCCAATTACAAGACAACGTAAGTGTTTTAAGATTAACACTTGAACCCTTATATGAAGACAATTAATGAAAGGATTTGAGAAAATAAATTGCAATAGCTTTGGCACTTGTTAAGTTATTGGTTCTTATTAAATGGCCTTTTGGTAAGACATTTATACTGATTACCCACCAATTAGCCGTTACAAATGGTGCCATAACTCATTCTAACGTTCTCTTACAAGTGCATTAAATGCAGTCTGCAGAGAGAGGTGTCTTGGTCAGGAAACATGATGTCCCGGTTGGGAAATGCCCAATTGTATTATGTGGCAGCTTTTGGTTGGCTGAAAATGTCCCGATCGGGAAATGCCCAATTGTATTATGTGGCAGCTTTTGGTTGGCTCAAATCCCCAACGACTAGTTTTTATTCAAGTGTCCCGGTCGGGACTTGCTTGAAGAGCACTAATTAATTTTGCAAGAGAGATGGTGGAGAGATCTTTAGACTCTTTTAGTGTAACACCCTCCCATATAGCAAGAATAATTTCCACAATACAAAGGGATGCTACCTAAATATCTTATGTTTATCTTGTATATCATATGTCCGATTAAAAACTTTTTCCATCTAATAACATCATATCATAATACTATTTCAATTACCATCTAACATGCATGTATAATTCATTCATATATCATTTAGATAAACCAAGTTACTAAGTTGTGAATCAACTTATTCAAATCCATATAACCAATTAACTGTATACTGTATTTCAAACTAAAATATGCCCACTTATCACATCCTTGATAAACATTCAACTAAATAAAGAATTAATCCAATAAATCCTTTATTAGATATCCAACTACCCAATGAAATGAAACAATAAATAAAAATGCATGAAATAAACTCTAACTTCTCTGACGGGCTCGCCTTCTCTTCAAGTGTCAACTCCGCTACCTATTGGCTCCAACCTACTTGTAGGAAAGCCCACACACTAAGCTACTGAAAGGTTAATGATATATATAAGCATAAAAATTATTGCACACAATCACACGGCATACACAGCATGTACATTCACATATTCCATATTCCATCTTCCATCAATTTCTCATTCTAAAATTTCATGATTCAGTAATGATCATGCCAACCATACATTTAAATAAGTTAGTATGCATACCTGGTAAGTGGAAGCCATATATATACATTATCTTTGCTAAGGTGGGAAGGCATGTCACATTCTATATCATGTATAAAATCCCATTCATTTCCAATATGATATCTCATACATTCATATTATGTTGCCTTTTTCTATGTATATTATTATTTAATACGTTTCTATTTCATATTTGTCACATATTTCAAGTACATTAATTCATGTAAACATACAATCCTCTTGTAACCACAATCTCAATATCACAATAGTATAAGGCATATCTAATTTAATGGATTAACACATATAGACATGCATGCCGCAGTTCATATAGATTACTCACCTATTTGTATACATACATAAATAATGCCAATACTGATTCCTTGCTCCATTTATCTTTTATCTTGTTTTCTTATAAAATATATGCATAACATTCACGCCATACGATCTGAATTCCGTTTCCGTATTTTATATACCATATAACTGACTTTCTGTGTTCCTTATTACATTTTATAGCTCAAAACTCTAGATCCGGATATCGATTGTGAAGCAGGAGCGCTCTCACCCTAGCTTAAGCCACTCTGCTCACTAACTATTTGTGTCTATTTGTATCAATGTGTGCTTGACCGAGCTTTGTAGTCACAAGCGCTCTCACCCGAGCTTAAGGCACCTTGACTAGGTAAATAAGAATTGCTAGCATAAAGGATCAAGGGCGCTCTCACCCCAAACTTAAGCCATATTGTCCTTAAAATAATAATAATAAAACTGTATAATATAATCTACAGTACCGTAACCCCATTAATGACATGCCATCTATCTTATGCTAATCCTCACACATAGAAATAGGCATTAAAGGTTATATTCTGGCTATCCATTTATTTCGACCTATTGTTCCATGTGTGTCCCATGTTACCAATATCATTCTTTACAACTTTAAACATGTAAAGTACTTCTATACCTTTTACACATAATATTTCATATTCATCTCACATACTATATCATATAACATAACATGAAATTTTCAATCATTTGCTTGTATCATATTTCACATAGTCATACCATAAGCCATTTCATGTCATTCATGTTCATGTCTTCCTTCTATATTTCACATGTCATATGACCTTTTTCATGTCTTTCATGTCAATTCATGTTCAAAGGTTCATATGTGTTCATTCATACTAATTTTCATATTCATACATAATCATTCATGCTTTTTATACTCATTTTCATGTATCAAAATCATATCATTTCATTCAATATACATATAGGATCCAATCATGTCACACTATATACAAATAGGGATTCAACACCACTGTTCAACACCTTCACGGCATGGTAGGGTGTCACTTCCAAAAGGGGTCATGACCAAGCGACAGTTGCCTAGGGCCTTCCCTCCAATCGCATTTTGTCTCTATTTCATACTTTTCTTACTAGTTCTCGATTAAAGACCTAAAATTTCTTATTCTTAGTAATTAAAACATGCAAATCCATATAAAATATCAATTTCATCCATATTCAATAATACAACATAAATTACAGTGAATAGTTCCTTAAGCATTTCAATAAAATAATTTACCGGAAATAATCCATAGTTCAGTATTCAAACTAGTAATCCACCATAGTTCATCTTATTCCATACTATAAACATGCTAATTACAATATTACGTATATTATAACATGTATTGACATTCAACATGATGCGTATATGTACAAAGCTAGATTTTAGAGCCTTAAACCGTACGTTTTAGCTAGCTCTCTTGATCTTGGTGATTATCCCTATCGATTCTTCCTTTGCCTAACATGTGGATTACATATAAGTACCATCATAATCAAGTTTACCTTTCATAAACCCTAAAATCATCAAAGCCCTATAATGTAGATATGATTAATATAACATTTTGGCCTTTGAACTTGTTTAATTTGTTTTACTAATTAATTCTAGCCCTAAAGATGATGAAAACCATGATTACTTACCGATACATAGCGAAAACAGAGAGTGGGGTTATGAAGAATCCTAATTTCCTCCGTTGCCTCTCATTTAACTCTAATTATGTGATGATAATCTTACTATCTCCTTGCTTTAATCTTATTTCTAGGTTAGGGTTTTGTGGTTTTTTTGTTAAAGAACTGAGGAGTATT
Organism: Balakata baccata; assembly: GCA_949630135.1. Classification (NCBI taxonomy): domain Eukaryota; kingdom Viridiplantae; phylum Streptophyta; class Magnoliopsida; order Malpighiales; family Euphorbiaceae; genus Balakata; species Balakata baccata. Next base: position 7,112 of record CATIWF010054865.1, read on the forward strand.
GAGAAGGAATGACTACTAGTGTTTCTGGATTGGTAGCTAGGTTTTTAGGACTGAATATCGTGTAAAATGGGAAACCCTCTTTTTTTTTTAACATACCTTACTTATGCCGCATATACTCTTCATGTGCCTCTTGTGTATTATTTTATTTTATACTAACTTCTAGGCCCTAACTTGCGGGTGTTACATTCAGGGACAAGATTTTAGACTCATATCTCTCTAGAATTGTCACAAAAACTTTTTCAACTATCTAGAAAATCCTCACCAAGCAAACTGATTATCAATCAGAGAAAATGTGTTAGAATACTTAGTGATAGTTTCATCCTTTTGCATCCTAAGATGTTCAAAATCTCTTTTCGAATTTAAATATGTATTTGTTCCTTGATACTCCATTTTGAGCTTTTTTCGAGCATCTTTTGTTGTCTTACATGTCATGATTTCAGAGAAGATTGAATCTGCAACAAAATTTTCTTAACAAACCAAGATTATCTAAGGTTTGAAGAAAACGACAGCAACACCAACTAGAGGTAGCCATTCCAGTTTGGAACCGGTCGAACCGGACCGGTCAAAACCGGACCAGCCCGATGGTCAGGGGTTCCAAACTGGAATAGGTTTGGAACCATTGAGGGACTGGTTTTGGTGGTTTTGATTCAGAATCGGTCGGTTTTGGGTATTGAAACCAAAATTTTTATAAAAAAAAATCTGAGCAAACAGGTGGGACCCACCTGCCTATGCATCAGAACGGTCACTGACCGTTCTGATGCTGGGGACCTCCCCTCTCCTAACAACGGTCATTTGACCTTTTTTTTAAAATTAATTTATAATATAAATATTTAAAAATATATATATAGTAAAAGACAAAAATCCTACTACAACTGAAAAATAACAAATATAATTTAAGGGTATTCTTGTCTTTTCAACTATTCAAATTGTTTTCTATAAATACCTTAATTCATTTCATCAAATTTTCTCTCAATTCTATATACATCCTCAAATTCCCTCAACTACATAAAATTATTTTTTTTCTCTCTTAAATTCTCTCTAGTCTCTCTAATTACACTGTAATTTTTTTAAAACTCTATAATTCTAAAAAATGGCAAATAATAGTGGAAGAAGCCATTTTAATTCCAACGATCTTTTTGAGGAAATGGAAAATTATGATAATTTTGTTAATATGGAGGATGAGGAGGAGGAGATGGCAAATGAATTGGCTTTTGAACACAGCACTCAACAAAGCCAAAGAATGACGAATAATATTCTAACAAATGTGAGTCAAGGGCCGGATGAAAAACTCCACTCCTCGGATATTTTTCAAATTCATTTCAAGAAAATACAACTAAATGATGGCCAATTACAAGTTGTGTGCAACTATTGTGGCCATACTTACAAATTTAAACATGGAGGTAAGGCACTTTCAAAAGCCACTTGGAAAATACATATGCAACTCAACTCGGCATCACAAAAAAACAAATCCAAATCTCCAGGTTCGTCTTCTAACTCTTCATTATTTCAATATAATGATGAAACATATAAATAAAAAATGACAAAAATTATAAGTGTTGAAAATTTATCTTTTAATTTTGGTGAAAAAGTTGGTTTTAATAATTTTTTGTGAAACTACTTTAAATCTCACTGCTAAACGTGTTCCAAGTAACACTCTTAAGCGTGCTTTATTTAAATTGTATAATAAAAATAAAAAGAATTGTGCAAAATTTTTTCTTCTTTCAATGGACGTGTTGTAATTTGTAGTAATATTTGCAATGATCATTGGTGTATACATTCATATATGGGTATAACATGTCATTGGATTGGTGGTGATTGGATTATCCAAAAAATATTACTTGCTTTTAGAGTATTTGATGATAAACATACAAAATATAATATTTATAAAATGATAAAAAATATTTTGGAAGAATATAGTTTAGTTAATAAATTTTTTTCAATCGATTTTGATAAAGCAGTTAACACCGCTTCTATTAGAGAGCTTCAATCACTATATCAACCTTATATTGGTGGAAATTTTTTTCATATTAGATGTGCATGTCATATTTTAAATTTGTGTGTGCAAAATGGTTTAAAAATATTGTGTGATACAATTGAACCAATAAAATAAGCAATTATTTATTTGTATGGACATCCCCAAATTATGAAATTATGGATTCGATTTTTTCGTGAAAATGACAAAAGACTAAAAAAATTTTCACAAGATGTCTCAACTCATTGGAATTCCATATTTGAAGTAATCAACGAGTTACATGCATATAAAGATTTATTATGCTCATTTATTTCTACTAATGTAACACAAATTAATTTATATCCATAACATTGGGATGTTTGTAAAAATCTTTTAGAGATTTTAAAAGTTTTTAATGATGCAACATATGTTTTAAGTGATGTTTATTATCCTACATGTCATTTATTTTTGGCTCAATATACTAATATTGTTGATGTGTTTAAAAAGTATACAAAAGATGTTATTTTGCATGTTGTTATATTTGTCATGCGACATAAGTGGTTATCTTATTTTAAAATGATTCATTTGATTAATCTTATATGTCGTGTTCTTGATCCTAGGTGTAGAATTACAATGTTACATGAATATTTGCAAATTTATTATGAGTATCTTGATATTGAGGATGTTAGTATTGATTCAATAGTACATGAAGTTAGAAAAAATATTTGTCTATCTAATGAATTTAGTAATTTATATAATATTCATACTTCCACTAGTTCTAGTCATGAAGAGGTTGATCTGGGAAGTGTGAGAAGGGGTGATTGTTTGATGTTAAAAAGTCATAAAAAAAACCCTGACCATCTACCGGTTCACCTGAACTTGACATTTATCTAACAATAGATTTTGAGTTTGGTGATAGTAAAGCAGGTAAAGAGTTTCTTATTCTTGAATAGTGCAATCACCACCAAAACACTTATTTCATCTTTACCCAAATTGCAAAACAAATTTTTACATGTTCAATCTCAACAGTTGCAGTTGAACAAGCATTTAGTTTGGGAGGTAATATTTTGGATGAGATGTAATCAACTTTAGCTCCCAAATCAATTGAAGCTCAAGAAAGTGTCACTGATTGGACTAAAGTGGCCCTAAGATAACAAGAATTTGAAAAAGAGGGATATGATGAAGAATTAACTTGTATGATAGAAAGAACCGTTGGCACATCCGATACCGACAATTCGGATTAAATAAGATAAAGGGGTATTCAACAAATTTAAAAGGTAAGAGAACTACGTGGGCTTTGATTATAAAGGCCCTCCTATTAATAACTTGAACTACATTCTAAGGCCTTTTGCCTTCTTTTCGTTCCTCTGTATTAACAGGAAGTTCAAAATAATATTAAAACATGGAAGGTGTTTATGGAGGAGAAGATAGAGTATATGGAGGTTTTAGATATTGATCAAAGAAAGGAAAGTATTTAGAAACTTATAATGAGAAAATACTCTGAAGGATTTATTTCTTTCAAGCTTGCTTACACACTGAAATCAAGTCTCCTTACATAGGAGAATACAAACACTGTGCTCTTATGACAACTCATAGAAGCACTAAAGAAAATAATTACAAATTAACAATAGAGATAAGAATGTCAGCTTATAAAGTATACAAACATAATGGCATTCATTTATTACACATTGATACTTTTAATAAAGTAAATATTCCTTAGTCAGCTCATTTTCCTTTGATGGGCTCATGACTAGGAGACAAGTTCATGTATGTGTAGTTGTCATTAGAACCAGAGATAGAGGATGTGGGACTAGGAACATGTGGCCTAGGTGCAGTAGAGGGTCCTGTAGTAGATGGTCCAGCAGAAGTATCAAAGTGGGAAGACATATTTGTTTGTTTGACATTTTTTATTTGGACCTCATGCTTAGAAGGAATTTCTTCCCATGGTGCTTCTTCATCATATCTAGGCCAAAGTGATTTTGGAATATAATTATTCTTAGCAATAACTATCCTCTACAGTTCCCTAACCTCTATTGGATGATGATCACATTCACTCCAAAGGGAATAGGGGAAGGTTTGATAAACTTCAAACAGGGCATAGTATTCATACCACTTGAGGAAAACAATAGTATGAACTTTTTTTGCCTGGATATCAACACTGCAGTTATCATAAAGGACCTTGAAGAAGAATTGTTTCCAAGCATCTAAAGGACAAAACCAGCTTAGAAACCTTTGAGGATAGGCTGCTAACAAGTTGTACCATTGTAAAGGACAAAATTCAAACGCCATGAAGTGCATTAGACAATGGTACCACAACATATGAAGACTGTCATAAGGAAAGAGTCTTCAATAGGTAGTTTGAAAACTTCCATGAAAGGATATTGTGGATTGAAAACTTCTGGAAGGATGAATTTTTTTCCATATTGTCTAATGATTGAGTATTGAGCTGTAAGCATCCTTTCAGTTTGTTGTTCCTTTGTCATTGTTTTTGTGAAAGACCATCCAAGAAGATACTTATGATCAATGACTGGATTGGGTGGATTGGCCATGTAAATCAATGGAATGGTTTTGACAGATGTAACTAGATGAAGAGGTTTCTGTTTTTGAAGTGGTCTTGATAATAAATCTAGAATGAGATTCTAATCTCCTTTTATATGTTGAACTGTGAATGAGAATTTAGAAAACCATTTACTCCACCTAAGCAGCTGAGAATGTGGAACCTATTTTCCTTTGAATTCAAGAATCTTTGGGAAAGAAAAACATTCCATCAAGACAATGAAATTATCCTATTAGGTGGAATTCAAATTTCTTGATACCATTCTTCACCACTAAGATTTCTTTAAAGGTGGAATGGTAATGACATTCTGATTCTTTGAACCAACCATTAGCATAGGCACAGATTCATCTGTTTCCATCTTTTTTTTCTAAAAGAATAGCTCCCCAATACTCATCACTTGCATATGTTTAGAGAATCCTTGTGCCAACTGTCAGTATGTGCAAAAGGGGAAGATTTGAACAAATCTCCTACTTTCAAGTGAGAAAGAACAGGTTTCTTCTTATTCCATATCTCATGTGATGTAAGATCAACTGACTTAGAAGGGATTTTGCTTAGAATGTAAACAACAGTCTCTAGTGCATATCCTTAAAAGGACTTAGATAGTTTAGCATATCCCATCATAGACCTCACCATGTCCAACAAGGTTCGGTTTCTCCTTTCAACCACACTATTATTTTGTGGCATGAAGAGGGGAGTTCACTAGGATAAAATCCCATTATTCCTAAGATAAACCTCAAACTCTTGGCTCATGTATTCACCACCTCAATCAAATCTAAGTGTTTTAATACTTTTGCCAAGCTATTTCTCTACTTCATGTCTGAATTCTTTGAACTTTTCAAATGCATCAGACTTGTATCTCATAAGATACACATACCCAAATCGTGAATAATCATCAATGAAGGTAACGATGTAAGGATAACCACCTATGACATGTGTAGACATTGGGCAACATACATCTGAATGTATTAGGTCCAATAGCTCAGTGGCACATTCACCCTTTCCACTAAAAGGAGATTTTGTCATCTTGTCGAATAAACAAGATTCGCAAGTGTCATATGATTCATAATCAAATGACCTTAAACTACTATATTTATGTAGTTTAGTTATGCACCTCTCATTTATATGGCTAAGGGGACAATGCTACAAGTATTATGGTTTAGATTTATCCATTTTTATTCTTTTATTATTATCATCGATATTGTAAATAGAACTAGGCATATCAAGAATGTAAATTCCATTGCACAATGTTCCAGTACCATAAAAATACCATTAAACATTATTAAACAACCATTGCTATTAATTGTTGAATTAAATCCACTTCTATTCAAACTAGAAATAGAAATAATATTCTTTGTTAATGTTGGAACATAAAGGCAATTATCTAATTCTATTACAAGCCCACTTGGAAGGGTCAAAACATAAGTTCCTACAGCTAAGGCAGCAACTCTTGCTCCATTTCCCACACGTAGGACTAACTCTCCTCTCTTGATCTATCTATTGTTTCTTAGGCCCTATATATCAGTGCATATATGTGAACCACATTTGGTATCCAATACCCAAATGTTATTATTAGAAACAGTGTGAATATCAATAACAAAAATACCTAAAATAGATAGGGCATCGGATGCCTTCTTCTTCAAAGACTCTAGATAGGCTTTGCAGTTCCTCTACCAATGGTCATCCTTGCCACAATGGAAGCAAGTCCCTTTTGGGGCAGTCTCTTTGGCCTTCTTCTTGGCTATGCCTCCCTTGGCTTTTGTAGACTTCTTGTTTTTGTTCTTTTTCTTTGAACTAGAAGAATCCATCAGTATCACAGTCTTACCCTCCTTCTTGACAAAAGACTCAGCTGTCTTGAGCATATTGATAAGCTCGGGAATAATGGATGTAATCTTATTCATCCTATAGTTAAGCACAAAGTGTGCATAAGTATCAGGCAAGTTGGCGATAATTAAGTCAATACTTAAATCATGGCCCATAACAAACCCCAACTGCCCCAGCCTCTCATTTACACATTCATCTTTAGTGCATGCCGTACTAAAGATGTCCCATCAACCATCTTAGAGCGGAAGAGCTGCTTAAAGATCTCAAATCATTCGGATCTAGCTTGCTCATCGAAAAGCTCCCTAAGATTGTAGACTATGGTATTTGCATCCATAGCCTCATGTTGCTTTTGAAGCTCTGATGACATAGAGGCAAGCATAACACAGCCTGCCAACTCACTATCATTAAGATGCTTCTTGTATGCCTTCTAAACCTCTTCAAGAGCATCAACAGTAGGGGGATCGAGAAGCGACTCATCAAGGACATAGCCTATTTTTTTAGCCTTGAGAACTATTCTCTGGTTTCTAAGCCAGTCCAAGAAAGTTGGTCATGTCAATTTGTTTTCATCCAAGATAGAGCGCAAATTCATATTTGATGACATGGAGATTCTATCAACCTAGATGTAAAAGAGAGCATATTAGAAAATGTACATGAATGCATTATTAGGTCTTTAATAACCCTATTATGGCTCACACTATATTATTGCAAACTCATAGCCTTCATTATGAACTCGAGAGAACAAGTTGGAAGTTCTCCTAGTGGGTTGGTATCCAATTTCAACTTAAGAATGACCTTGAGTGTGCTCAACAAGCCTTCTTAGGTCAATTTGGTAGGTATCTGATCTATATCAATTGCATTTCGCATGTAATTTCCAACTTGTGCTATCAACTGATTGATGTATGCACAAATCATTGGGCTATCATCCCTTGATGCATGTATATCTCAAGTACATTGCCCAACACCGCCTTCAATCCATATTAACCTTGAGTGTGCTCAATAAATCAATGGAATTGATTAAGTCTAATCCATCAACCATGAAATAATATTTCAATGGTTCAAACATATTCTTATAGAGTAGGCTTGAGTGTGCTCAATAACTCTACATCTAAAAGAACTTTGGTTCTCCCCATATTAATGGAAGGCGTTAGACTTACTTTTTATTTATCGAGGGATTTTGTAATTAAGTTTCATTATATTATTGCATGCATAACATATATCCATTCATCTCATAGACATATATATGATAATTACTTTAACTATGTGGAATGATTATGGACATTCTAACATCAATCCCTCAAGTCATAGAATGATTGATTAGGTCTCACCTAGGTATATGCATGAATTACAACCTAAAATAGAATTCAAAATCCTATTCTAAGTCTTCTTGTATATTGACACCATCTCCTGGCTTCTTGCTCCTTGCACTTCAATCCTAATCTAATCCTATATAATCTAATTACATAATATTATAGTCTGAAAACCTCAATTTACATTTAAAGGGAATTAGATGAGAAGAGAAATACAAGAGAGTATAGAGAGAGCCATGGACACACATGCCCTATTTACCAAATTAAAATTCTTGCATACTCAATCACATTGGCCTAGTCCATAATCATCCATCATGCCATCACACACCCTTAACATGCATTTTCTAATGCAAAATAAGATAATCTCGAAAATTAAAATTCGGGTCCTATTTGGCCATATCATGATTTCCTTTTATCATGTAATTTCATTTTGGATTTAATTCCATAATCACATTATCAATTAAAGCCAAAATTTTCTAGAAATTAATTCCAAATTAAATCACCTTAATTTTGATATCAAATAATTAAATTTAATTATTACATATATATTTAAATCTAATAAAACTAGTGTTAACTTAATTCAATATTGAATCAAATTCGAAATTCCTAATAATTTTAGAGAATATATCATCTATCCGGGCATCTATAGATCAACTCAAGCCAATCTGAAGTACAATTTCGGACTAGCGAACCAATCACAAAACACTCAAACCGAATCAATCAAGTTCTGAAATTAAAATGGAATTAAGAGGAATTAAATTAACAATCTGACATATTTACAAAATATCAAAATATTCCACAAAATCACAATTTCATGAATTTAAAGGTGCTAAAAAATTGAAATTACAAATTAAAACTGAAACTGAAACTGGGCAGTATCCCGGTTGGGAAACTCATTTCCTAGTCGGGACTTATGCATTTCTAGAATTCTGAAACTCTTTCAAAATTTCGTTCGATCTATTCAAAAACCAAACCAATGTTCTTAACACTTTTTCGGGTTCATGTGTTTATCAAATAAACAATCGTTATACATGGAAATCAAGCATTTAATCATATTAAAAAATTTAAAACCCTAGTTTTTACAATCAAAACACAATGCCAACCAATTAATCATACAAATCAAATTTTTATCAAATCTTTCATTCTCATTAATCCTAGATCATCACATGAACATATTAATAATAATGAAAACAAAATTGGCTAAATTTAATCTCGTTAAACTTTAAGAACTCTAAATCCAATTTTCATGCAAACTAATTGTTCTTCAAATTAAAATTGATTAAGACAACCATAGGAAGGTACCGATACCACTGTTGGGATTACACTATGCATATCACATATACAAGCATAGTGGAATTTAAAATTTTGTAATCACAAATTAATGGAACAACCTATGTAGCCTTAACCAACTAACTAACCATAAAAGGTTTGAAGAAGATTACCTTATGTCAGAGCTTTCTTCCTTCGTTTTGCCTTACCAGATTATCGCAAAACCATAGTAATCCTTCCTAGGATCACCTTAACAATAGTCCACGCAAAGGATACAAAGAGGAAAACCTTTAGGCTATGGGTCTTACACAATCTCTTGTTCTAGCAAGAGATGATGCAAAGGAGAAAAAGGAAGAATGAAAACCCTTTTGTTCTTTTGTTGGCAGCTCCCTCTGAATGTTAGAAAAGGGATTATTTATAGTCCTTGAGCAATTAGAATTTGAAACTCTAGCTCAAAGAATCCCAATCAGATTAGATTTCCAATTATGACATCGGTCCCAATCGGGACGCATATTTTCTAGTCAGAAAATGTCCAAATAGGGCAATTCCTGGTCGTGATATCCTATGTCCCAATTGGAAACCAGTGCAATTATAGTCCAGTAGCAAATTCCAACCGGGACATGTATGTCCCTACTGGGAGCTTCATCCCGATCAAGAATATTAGTCTGGACCAGACTTTTCTCTCTCCGTTTGGATCCAATCCAATGGCCTATTTTACTTCCTTTTTGCACCTTCAATGTGTATGACCCATTAGGTTCTCGGCTATGTTGGCCATCTAGATTAACACTTGATCTTGAGCAAGTCATAAGCGGTATCTAGCAACACATCATGACTCCCATTTGACCGGAAAGTCGGTGGTTTGACTACAAACCTTTGCATAAGCAATATCTGTGCAATTCGTCCTTTCACTCTTACTATACCCTACTCAGTTCAGAGCATGGTCAAAGAGTCAGCTACCACTAGACTGACTACATCACATCTAGTCTAAGTGATCTTAGTACTTGCCACCGAGACTCATTACTCATAAAGATATGTCTCCGAAGACCTTCTTCGAGACAATCATACTTTGGCTAAAGTTTTCTGAGTAATGATCCCGATAAGTAGCCGTGGATATACTCTCCTTCTAACAAAAGCGGTGAATCCTTTATTGGCTATCCAACTATCTTCAAATACCTCAACCTGTACCCAATCACGAGCCTCCGAGCGGCCTCTCATAGAGGCAACAAGAAATGGAGCAAAGTATAATATCAGTATCTAATATAACTTTGAGCACCTTAAGTCCAAGGATATTTGCACCATTGCCGTGATGAAATTATCATTGATATGTGTTTAGAATACCCATATGATAATTTCATAGCGGGTCTCCAATGTACTTGTCTACTCTAGCAAGCATCCACATGTTAACTCTTAACATCTGATTCTTATAATTTATGAGAACTACTACTTGACCTAATCAAAGATTGAAACATGTGCTAGCCTGACCGGATCAACAATGTCCCATCTCATTGATCCTATGACTAGGGATGATTAGATATAAACATAATTAGACATGATAGGAATCTCACTATCATGATCTCATCATGATTTCCTTCATGCTATATTTATATCATGGACTTCATTTAATTAATTTAAGATCCAATCAATTCATATTATAAATGAACATTAATAAATGAAAATGCCTTCATTCATATCAATGAAAAGTGTACATATAGTGCTAAAGGTGATTACCTTTGTAGCACTTATCTAACACGTTTTTGGTCTATTGAATTTGCTACAATGTAAAATGCATGATTTAGTCCATGGCCTGAAGGGTTTTGAGCATGTATCACATACATGTTATGCAGTAGAAAATAAAATTTTTCAAAACTCGAATCAGAGGATTATACATGTGCCAATTAAAACTAATTTAACTAAAGAAAATTCAGAATTTATACCTTTATAATTTCTTGATTTTCTTCAACTTCTCACTTTGTTGGGTTGTAGCAAACCACAACAATCCAATCTAGGATTATCTCTAACAATATCCATGCGAAAAAGAAAGAATAAAACCACTAGGGAGTGGCTTGATCACACCACAAAATGCTAGTATTGTTGTGTGCTCCTTTGAGAGAAAAATTAACCTTTTAATTTTTCTTCTCCCAATAATTTTTTCTTGTCTATTTTCTGTCTTTTGGGGTCTTTTAGATCCAAAAGAATATCAGTTTCATAGAGCAAAAA
>CATIWF010054870.1:0-13635 GCA_949630135.1 Balakata baccata
TCGATGCATGGAAAATAATCATTCTAGTAGTGGAAGATCTGGAAGCTTGAACTTTGAACTTTAATCGAATGAATTGTATATTTCAAAGCAATTATCAATTTTATCAGCAAAATGTTTCGGTTTGTAATCTCAGTCTTGAGACAAGATTTGCAGTCTGTCTTATGTCAATCTCCTCCAGTCCAACAACATATAATACAACTGTATTGATGAGTCCAACGATTAACCTTACACATCTACGATGAGATCGACATAGACTTAGAATTTAAAATCTCTCCTTTCATTATTTGTATTATATTCAAATTTATCGATATTTTTTTTATCACAATTTCTTGGAGATTTCTCGTTATCATCGATTATTTTGGACAGCTGGGGAATCTCGTCCACTAGATAATGTGATTTGACAATATGGACATTTCATAGCCAAGTTATTCCATAAATGTTAGGTAGGAGCACTACACCATGTATACATATATATAAATACTGACAGCTGCAGCCTCGCAAGCACAGTATACATTATTCACCTTTTCTTAAAAAAGAGCTCTTTTGTTTTCCCTGATTAAGGAGAATGGCAGAAACGGTACTCTTAAACATCGCTGTTGGAATCATTTCAAAGCTGGGTTCTCAACCCTTGGAGGAGATCCAGCTGTGGTGGGGTGTGAAGCATGAGGTTGAGGAATTGGAGAGAACTGTTTCCACAATTAAGGCCGTGCTTCTTCATGCGGAGGAGCTATCCACGGAGGGTAATACTAATCCTGTCAAAACTTGGCTTGGAATGCTCAAGGATGCCATGTATAAGGCTGATGACTTGGTGGATGAGTTTTCAACTGAGGCTTTGCGGCAACAAGTGATGTCCGGTTCTAAATTAGCAAAGGAGGTACGCCTTTTCTTTTCAAGCTCCAATCAGATTGCTTACGGTCTTAAAATGACACATAAAATTAAGGCTATGAAAATGGAATTATATAACATTGCAGCTAAAAGGAGGTTCCACTTGGAGGAACGCATTACGGAGGCCCCTAATGCCACCAGGCTGGCAAGGGACCAAACTCATTCCTCTCCGCCTGCTGTTGTTGTTGGCAGGCAACATGATAAAGAGGCTCTCATAGAGCTTCTGTTATCCTCCGATTCTGATGAGAATGTGTCCATCATCTCCATTGTTGGAATTGGAGGATTAGGCAAGACAACACTTGCTCAGCTTGTCTACAATGACCCAAAAGTTCAAATGCATTTTGAGCCTAAATTATGGGCATGTGTCTCTGATAATTTCGACATCAAATCAATTGTCGAAAAAATTTTAGAATCTGCAAATAACCAAAAACCCAATGCAAGCGAGATGAATGCATTAAAAAATCTCCTCCATGAAAAGATAAATGGGAAAAAGTATTTGCTTGTATTGGATGATGTATGGAATGAGGATTTTAACAAATGGTTGCAGTTAAAAGACTTGCTAGTGGGTGGTGGTAGAGGGTGTAAAATTATAGTAACCACACGTCTTAGAAAAATTGCAGAGATGACTCATCCAATTTTTGTATATGAATTAGGAGATTTGCCTGAAATAGAGTCATGGTTATTGTTCAAACACACGGCGTTCTAGCCAGGACAAGTGCCAAGTCTAACCCATGAAGCTGTAGGAAAAAAAATCGTAGCAAAGTGTTTGGGAGTTCCTTTAGCCATTAGAACAATAGGAGTCCTCTTGTATTCCTTTGATGCAATAACTGAGTGGGAATCCTTCAAAGATCAAAAACTTTCAAAAGTTGACCAGCGTCATGGTATTTTAGAGACTCTTAAGTTGAGTTACAACCATCTCCCTTCACATCTTAAGCATTGCTTCGCATATTGTAGCTTGTTCCCAAAAGACACTGTAATTGAGGTGAGTAGATTAATACAGCTATGGATAGCACAAGGTTATGTTGAGTCATCGGATCCAAGTGAGAGCCTTGATGGCATAGGACTTGGATATTTCATGGATCTATATCGGAGGTCTTTCTTTCAGGATGTTGTAAAGGGTGAATTGGGTAATGTAGAAAGTTGCAAAATGCATGATTTAATGCATGATCTTGCCATGTTAGTAGCTGGAGATGAGTGTGCTATTGCATCAAGTTCTGGAATAGCATGCGCCAAGGCTAGACATTTATCGACTGAATTTGGTTTACCAAATTTTCCATCCTTGTTGATGACAAAAAGGGTGCGAACACTGCTCGCGATACACTGCTGGATTCTTCTTACCAAAGAGAAAGAGGAGTTGCATGCAGTATTTTGTAAATTCAGATGTTTAAGGGTGTTAGATCTATCAGCTGGCTCAATAAATAAGACAGTGGCAAGTTCCATTTATAAACTGAAGCATCTAAGGTATCTCGATCTTTCTCATAATAATTCAATCAAGAAACTTCCAAAGTCAATCACAAAACTACACAACTTAAAAGTGTTGAAATTAAATAATTGTGAATTGCTTACAGAATTGCCAAAAGATATATAAAAGCTGGTCAATCTTATTCATCTTGACAATTCCTGGTGTCATTCGTTGACTCTTATGCCACAAGGGATTAGACAATTGACTCACCTTGAGAAATTACCCTTATTTGTTATAGCAAAGGATAGTTCTATCTGGAATCGTAGCGGTGGGCTTGAAGAATTACATGGGCTGAACAAGTTGAGAGGTAAGTTGGAGATCAGAAATTTGAGATATGTGAAAATCGGTGCATCTGAATTTAAGGCAGCCAATTTGAAAGACAAGCAATACCTTCAGCAATTGACTTTAGACTATGGGTATGGTGGTGAAGAGAATTGCGACTATCCAAATGAGGAAATGGGATTGGAAGAAATGCAACCGCATGAGAATTTGAAAGAGCTGACTTTGAGGTTATATAGAGGAGCCAAGTGTCCAAGTTGGCTTCCTTCCCTCACTAATTTGGTGTCAATTAGGTTCTATTATTGTTGCTATATACAGAGACTCCCACCACTTGATCATCTTTCTTCTCTTAAAAAATTGTCAATTTGGAAATTAACTAATCTGAAGTGTATAGAATTGTGGGTTGGTGGATGTGCATCATTATTTCCTTCCCTAATGGAATTCAACCTCTCCAAATGCCCTAATATGGAGGGATTTGTGCGACGCAAAACATCATCATCATCATCATCATCAGTGGCAGAGCTACCTTGCTTTTCTTGTCTTTCTGATTTGAGCATCGAAGGTTGTCCTAACCTTACTTGGATGCCTCTTTTTCCATCTCTTGAAAAACTGACATTGGTGAAAGACAGCATAAAGTTATTGAAAAATATACAGAAGATGACGACTTCAGTATCAAAATCAACCTCTTCTTTTTCTCATTTAAGAAAGCTCTCAATTGAGAGTGCGGAAGATTTTGCAGTGGAGGAAATGTAGTTGCTACAAAACCTCACTTCTCTCGAAAAACTTGAGTTTTCAAACTGCCAATGCAAAACTATGTCCAGTGATGATGGGATGGAATGGCAAGGCCTTAAAAGCCTTCATTCTCTTTCAATAGATGGCATGCAAAACTTGGAGTCTCTCCCAAAGAGGCTTCAATATGTTAGCACTCTGCAACATCTGAGGGTCATCGACTGTCCTATATTGGAGGGTATACCAGAGTGGATGCCCACCCTGACTTTACTACAATATTTGAGAATCGATAGATGTCCCCGGCTATCACAAAGATGCAAAAACAACACGGCTGAGGATTGGCCCCACATTGCTACCATACCAAATATTGAGATTGACTGGGAACCTATTCAACAGAATGGCCGCTACTTGTTGTGATCTGAATTATCTGTTGCTAAACGAATTCTCAAGGACAGGCGGAGGTTCCAGTCCATCAGTGAAGTTGTCTCAGCCGTGCAAGGCCATTACTGCAATTCTGCTTCTGGATATCCTTTGTCAAGACTTTTCTTTAGGAGTAACTTCTACTTTAACTGCAATATTATTTCAGTGTTCATATGAGATAAGACTTAAACTTCCTCAACTGACGAGGATCCTCTTGTCTATGTTTTACTTCTTTCGCTGCCAACATGTTAGTGCAACTGGTCCCTTAATACACATTGATATTATTTCTTGTTTTACTAATCACTCTGGAGTATCTACAATTTTTTATGATTATTTGTGATTTGTCAAAAAGATTCAAAGATTAATTGTACAATTATAGAAAGCATAATGATGAAATTATACATCCCTCCGAATTTTAAGGCATAATGATAATCTAATTAAGATCATAAAAATTTGCCGACTGCAGTAGTCATACTTGGTTTCAGACGCTTTAACTGCTAACCGAACATTTGGTGATGCAATCCTCAAAGTCTTATACTGTGTATCACATTCCAAATCCATCTAATTTACAAATATAATCTCATAAAGAGGCAAAATCTGGAAAGTACATAATTCAACATCTTGGGTACCAAATATTGTTGTGCTATTCATGAAGGGCTCGAAGGATTTATTTTTTTCAGTGAACTGTATGCTCATAGAAATACAACAATTTTATTCCACTGTCGGCCAATAACTCTATTCTGCATACATAGCCCTGTACGCACTCTAAAGTAGCTCAACCGGCTTCCCTAGCAGCTCAACAAAGTAATTAATTCTATAACCACTCTTCATTTTCTTATTAAGCACAGCTACAAACCCAGTTTTAATATCATCACAGAAGTCCAAAGCCTGGCCGTAACACCATACCCTTTGATCCCACCCTCACCCTGCGCTGGTTTATGCCAAAGGCACGGTGCATAGTTAGCCGTCAAACTGAGGAAATCAGCCTTCCCTTCTATTAATTCTCCTCGAGTTGTCCATTACCATGCCACATATGTATCATATATATCATGATAAATGTTGGAGTTGCTGAGATTTTTTATATTAGATGTTAGATTTTCTGCATAAAAAATCCCGTTTTAGTTAGATTTGGCAGATGTATATGCGAAGGAAGTATGGCTAAGTATGGGTTTCTTGTAACTTTGGATATGATGGTACACTCTCACATGTGATGAATAGAAAAAGAGGGTTTATGTGGTGTATCTGGTGTAATTTATACTTATAGTCTTAAAACTATTAGATTATCAATTTTTAATCTCAGTTATTGATAATCAATTGGTGAGATTAAAAGTTAATAATTCAATGGTTCTAAAGCACTTGGAGTAAATTATACTAAGTGTACCACAGAATTACTCAGAAAAATCATGATCATTTCACTGCTATATAAGCAGCCTAAGAGTGAGAAGTGTAGTGTGTGTATCAGCTGATTTTGTAAGCGTTGAGAGGCATTTGTAAGAATCCTTTGGAAGAAAAAGAGGAAGAGAACTCTTTTTTTGGAATCCAATGTTCTGTTTTTTGTGTTCTTGTGTTTGAAATTTATGTTTATTCTTTGTTTTCTTCCTCTCTCAAATCTCAACAATAAATTATCGCAATAACTTCACTAGTCAAATTTCAAGAATAATTTTCTATATAATTTATGCTAATGCGAATCTCATTATCTTCGGCATATGCAACTCCATCAATATCTTCAATGATCAAGCTGATTTTCGGCAAACTTTTGTTGTGTGCCACGTGGTTTAGCTGCAAGAGCTTCCATATAAAGTTTGTGGCATCTATTAATGCTTGATTACTGAGTTCAATTCCGATTTCGTCACTGTAGCGGATGCCACCAGTTGAGGTTCTGGCTTTGTTGATCACATGGTAGTCGACTGTGGAAGAGCGTCCCATGGTTGCTTGAAGTACAGGATAATTGAGAGAGAGACAGATTGTTGGAAAAACCAAATACCACATCTGTGGGATAAAGGAAAAATGAGCAAAATATAAACAAGTGAGGCAAATAACCAAATTGACCCAAACTATTTTGGAAATGAGTCATCCAATGCATGTTTCAACTATTAATTTGGTTCTCACTCCCCCAGTTGGACCTGGGCCCGCCAAATTTCAATAAATAATGTCAGAACCCAAATGATCTAACAGCCTATAAAGATCCAGAAGGTCAATATGAATAGCTCATATTCTAGCAAAAACCTGTGACCCAAAACCTAAAATCCAAGAAAAAGACTCAGTGAGAAAGATTCAAGCAAAAAAATGATAAAAACCTGTGGCCCAAGACCTGAAACCCAAGAAAAAAAGGATCAGTGAGGAAGAGCCAGACAAAGACAAAAAAGATATGTGGCCTAAAATCTGAAGCCCAAGAAAGAAGGCTCAATGAAGAAAACTCAGGTAAAGACAAAGTAGACATGTAGCCTCTAAAATTCAAACAATATAAGCTCAAGCTAAGAAAAAATAGACTCGAGGTCTCTAAGACTTAAAAAGGAACAAAAGCTCAAGCAAAAAATAAAAATGAAAGCCAAATCACAGTTGGATTTGGCCAATTACATTTGGGGGAGCGTTGGAAAAACCAAATTCCACATTGGTGGGATAAAAAATAAGCAAAATATAAACAAGATTTTGGAAATGAGCCATCCAATGTATGTTCCAATTATTAATTTGGTCTTCACTCCTCCAGTTCAGTTGGATGCGGGCCCGCCAAATTCCAACACAAATAAGGGAGAAGGATCAGGATTCGGGGGATTTGGACCCTTCTTGATAAGATATGAAGGCTCTACTGCAATCCCACACTTGCCAATTGCAGCACTGGCCACATATTCCGCTCCATCTTGATGTAACCGTCCTCCCCCCATGATTGAAAAACCCCATGAGTTCCTCATAAAATAGATAAAAGCATGAGACATTTTCAATTAATCATACTTTATCATTTGTGGAATGACTATTTTGTGTAGGAAGCGCACATATCTTTTATTAATCCATTGAATTATTAGTATTTTGTTCATCGAGTCTGATTAAACTTCTATATTTTGCAAATTTTAGTCTTTCAACTTTCATTTTCTTAAAAGTAAATCTTCTAAGTTAAATTTTAAATAAATTAAACCTCCAACCTTGAACCATTATGCATTAAATCTTCTAAGTTAAAACAAAGGACAAACTTCGTGCTCTCTAAAAAGCATCTACTCAGATTTAAAAAATGAATCTTCATGGCTAACTGGGGAACATTCAAATATCAGTTTCTGGCACGATAACTGGATGGGGAACTCAATTGCCTCGCGCCTCAATTTGCCGATGCATCGCAGAAAATATCTCAATGGCTTAGTATCAGATTTTCATATTAATCATGAGTGGCGGCTACCTGAATTCTTTACTTTATCTTATCCTCAATTGGCCATGGAAATTCAGCAGGTTCAATCTTCTTACCTGCCTTATGATACGTTTGTTTGGCATGGCTCTAGAGATGGTAAAGTTACTTGCAAATTTTCTTTTAATTTCCTTCGGAGTAAGCATGCTGCTAAGGACTGGTGTAAGGTGATTTGGCAATCTTTCATACCTCCTTCACGCTTTACGTTATGTTGGAGGCTTTTTCTAAATAAAATTCCTTGTGATGATATTCTAAGGAGCAGAGGCATGGTTCTAGTGTCGGCTTGTCGAATCTGCCAGAAAAGTTACAAAACAATCGCTCATCTTTCTTTAGAATGCCCTTACGCAGCTACTTTATGGAAAGCAGTTGGGGATTCGTTTCCCAGCAAATAGAACTCCAAGTGATTGTTCTTTAGCAGCTAAAGGATTTGATTTCAGCTCTCAGTTACAAAATCTTTTCCTAACAGCGGTGATAACTTGTTTTTGGGAGATATGGTCGGCCCGTAATCAAGTTGCTTTTGAAAATGGCACTGTGAATATCTTCTCTTCTCTACAGGTGATTTACAAAGTCATAAAGGAGTGTGAGATATTTAAATTGGGTACATCACGCAATAATCAAAATGATTTTCTGATTTTAAGGCGTCTTTGTATTCAATACACTCCGTCTAAGTCCCCTAAAATCATTCCTGTCAAGTGGCATCCTCCGCCAGCTGGTTGGATCAAAGTGAATACCGACGGCTCAGCATTAGGGTCGCCTAGTAAGTGTGGCGCAGGGGGGGTGTTCCGTAACTGTAGAGGTTTTGTGAAGAGTTGTTTTGTGATCCCTTTGCTAGATGGTTTTGCCTTCAAAGCTGAATTGCAAGCTGTTATTTCTGCAATTGACAAGGCAAAAGAACTTGGTTGGAAGAACATATGGTTAGAAAGTGACTCAACTCATGTCATCCAGCTGCTAAAAATGCGAAGTGTCCAAGTCCCGTGATATCTCCTTTCAGCTTGGTCTTGCTGTCTTTATATTGTTTCCCAAATGAACCTGATGGTTTCTCATTCTTTTCGGGAAGGGAATTACGATGCAGATAGACTTGCAAGAGAAGCTCTTCAACTCTCTCAACCAGCCTGGTGGTTTGCTGCACCATCATTCTGCTCGTCTTTTTTATTTCATGATGCTCAGGGTCTCGAGCATTTTAGATTTTGTTGATTTCTTTTGAGTTGTTGACTTTCCTTTGATTCTTTGTACTCTTTTCTTTATTCTTTAATAATATTTTTTGGAGCGATCTTGTGATATAGCTGGAATATACTGATGCATATCTGAAATTCCTCCAAAGCTTTATTAAAAAAAAAATAAAGGACAAATGCATTTTTAGACTCCTAAAAATTATTGAAATTAGAAACCAAAATCCTTCAATGATTGACCTATTTAGAGAAGCCTTGTTTAAGTCATTAAATTTTGAAGTTAAGAGTGTTGTTGTTTCTATACTTTTAGTGACGAAAGAATCTAAAAGCTTTTGGCTGCGCTGATTTTGGTTACGGGAATATTATGGCCGTTTGAGTTACAGCGGCAAATGTATCTGTCAAGTGTCAACAGATATGAATGGCGACCCAGTGCATTGTCACTGGTGGCGAGTGAATTTCACTTATAGTCCTTCAATTATATAACTTGTAACAATTCAGTATCTTAAAAATTATTTGTAACACAAATATACTCCAATTATGTAAATTGTAATAATTTATTGGAAAAAATAATTTTTAGGAAAAAAATTTGTATTTTTAACTTTTTAAAATTTTGAAAACTATTTTTGGTAGATACAGATAAATAGGTATTTTTCCATAAGAATATTTGAAAAAAATTCATAAAAATTAAAAAAAAATTAGTCAATTAAATCAAAAAATTCAAAATCTGGTTTTGGAACACTCAACAGCACTCTCAAACACTCATTAATCTCTCTAACAAAAGTATAACATAAAATATCAAGATAAATTTTAATAAAAATAAATTAATTGTAATACTTAGTTAGTAAAATTGAAATTTATCTGATGTGAATATTACAGCTAATTTTATTTTTATTAAAATATATCTTATGTGGATATTTTATATCACACTTATATTAGGGAGACTAATAGTCAAATACGGAAAGTACAATTTAGTTACAAAATAAATGTTGAGGTACTTTTATATTACAAAATAAAAATTGAAGTATTTTTGTGTTACAAATAATCTTTGAAATATTGAGTTGTTACAATTTATATAATTAAAATTTTTTTGTGTTACAAATAATTTTTCTAAGTAATAGAAAACCGTGGATAAAAGTCAACCCACTGGCAGCTAATCGTCGCACTCACACTACTTAAACATGCAAAATATGATATGCTCCTTTGGGGAGATAGGTATTGTTGTTGGAACCTAATATTGTATCTCAAAAGCCCAAAAGTAGGTTTGTGCATTTTATTTAAGGATTTTTTTCAAAAATACTAAAAAAAACTCCTAAAATATTAGGAAATTAAATTAACTTAAAAATTTTTTCAAAATTATCAAAAGCAACTAAAAATTGGTAAATTGTGTAAAATCCTTTTTATTTATTTGATTTACCTAAACATTGAATGATGGATTAATGATGATTTTCCTAAACATTACAAATTTTTAATTGGAAGGCTGAATATATACCTTTTGTTTGTATTGTTCTTATTATTTTGTTGGTTTTTAATAAAAATCGAACTAAGATATTCCAAATATATACCAAATGTATAATTTTGAGATAATTTTGAAATTTATATACTATTGTAATTTTAAGAAGTTGTTTTTCATAAATTCTCTAGATAAAAAATAAGAATGTTATTTAAATTTTTATATTAGAAAAACAAATCATTTTTCTGAAAATTGTATACTTCAAAAAAAAAATTCTCTAAAAATGTTATGTTTGATGAAACAAAAAATAACATTTTTTATTATAGTATATTGCTTGTTACGTTCCATTCCGACTATCGTTTATGAATTTTTTTAACAAACATTAAGAATATTATTTAATAGGCATAATTATTAGTATAAAATAATTATATTACTCTTTTTTAGAAAGAATAAAAACAGTAATAAATTATAATTATTTCAATAAAACCAAGATATGTTTTTTATTGGTAATCTAAAAATGTCTGTTAGGGGAAAATAAATCTAATTTTTTTACATAGGAGTTGGAATGGAATATAAGTATTTGACGTAAAAATGGAAGATTGTAAAATTCATCAAGGAATCATAAAAATTAACATCAGTTAAACTCATTTTTTCAAGCATCTAAGTGCCAAAAATAAATTATTCAAGCTACAAATGGTGATTTTGGTTGCCGGAAAGAAGGATAGTATAAAGTACAAACTCGAACTACGACTAAAAAAATTCGAAGAAACTAAAAGACAATCATTTTTCAAAAAACAACATAAACAACACATGGTCACTATGAAGAAAACAGTATCTTTATAAAGTGTCATAAATTAATCAATTAGTTTGTATAATAGAAACATCAACACATATGGCAGTTTAACTCATTCCATTATGCAATAACACCAGCCCAACGAAATTATATATTCAAAATGCAATATATATGAGTGTTAAATACATAAAATATTCAAAATATATGCACAATCAATTTCCCAAAATGTTGAATATGAAAACCAAAAAAATAAAAAATAAAAAGAAACAAAGAGAATCTTGCAGCCATTTGTTATTCTCACTTAACTTTCAGCTACTAATATTTATGAAAAGGTAAAAATCACATACTAATTAAATGTAAATATGCTATTATTCTAATATACAGAAGCAGTCAAGAGACTTAGTAGAGTTGCCTTACTATATGTTATACTATCATATAAAAAATTAATATTCATTTTATAGATATTAAAATTATTGCAATTTTTTTTTAAACTATAAGTTACAAATATGAACATGAACATGTAAAAGAATTAAGAACTAGATCCAAGAATTTTCCTATAAGTTTTAGTGTCCTCTGCACTCCTCACTTCAACATACATGAAGATCACTATAAGCATTGGTAAATTAACAATGGAGAAAACAATATACTCAAATTGGACCGTTAATAACCGTGTGAAAACAAGATCCATAATAAATAACACCAAAAGTTAGGCAAAGAGAGAACGATTGAGGAAAGTCCAGTACTGTTAACTCACAGAGAAATCCATGTCATCCAAATCAAAGCGACCTTTCTTTATTTAAATCACAACGAAGAAAAGCATAGTCAATAAAGCTAATTAAAAAGAAAGCCAAAATAAAATTCACTGCAGATCAATAATATATTCCATTCTCATCTTCTTCATCAACCCATTTATCCCAGTCAACTTTGAGGAAAACAGGAGGCTTTCCCTCCTGCTTAATCAAACTGCTCCACCACTTGTCTTCTTTCTTTATGACATAGACAATACTTCTCACTCCAATGTTATACTTCCTCTCCTGCACAAGTTTTCCATTTTTAGTTGCTTTCAATTTAAACTATAGTTACACCAGATCCCGTCTCATTCCTAAGAGTTCAAGATCATGTACCTGTGCATTGACCTTATCAAATAGATCAAGTTCAACGCCATAAGGAACATCATTCTTAGTGGCAGAAAAGACGAATTTTCCTTCAGGTTCAAGCTTCAGCTTTACATCCTTGGCATCCGGCAACTCAACTGGGATGTAAACTGTGTCACTTATCTGAGCCTATTCAACAATTGGGTGGCAGCTGCAACAAATGCACATATGTTCACAGATTTCATATGGGTAAAGAAAGCAATCTCTTACCCCCACAAACAAAAATCTTTATCATTATTTTTCATTGAGATCTAATAAACCACAAGAATCCTCTTTATCTTTACTACCAGACTCTCACTAGTGTTTGGTGTCCAAATAGTATAAATATATTAAGGCAGAAATATATAACTTTCGCATACCACAGATAAAGAACGCACAATGAGGAGAAAGCATATTTCCAATACACCACAATCAACACAGCGAGACAATCCTTAGGAAAAAATATTTTGACTCGTGCCAGAAATAGGCTCGATCTGCGAATAATCAGATAGACAACTAGAAATTAAAACAGATATGAACTGAGCACATTCGGCATCCTGAATAGAGAAACTCATTTAGAAAAATGAACAGCATATTCAAAGAGTAATTCCTGCACATCTCCATCCTTTGTACCAGCAAATCATAAACCTGCCAATGTTGAGATTTAACAAGAACCCAAGAGATATTAACTAAAAAATAAAGAAAAATCTGCCAATGTTGAGATTTAACAAGAACCCAAGAGATATTAACTAAAAAATAAAGAAAGAAGAAGAACTCCATCCTTTGTACCAGCAAATCATAAACCTGCCAATGTTGAGATTTAACAAGAACCCAAGTAAAAAATAAAGAGAGAGAGAAGAAGAAGAAGATTTTCAAATCAGCAAGAACATTTTCAAATGCAATAAACCAAGTAATTAGATCTGTCAAATCTTGCATATGCCCTAGAACAACAGAGTTGACAACAAGAAGATATCAAACAATAGCATGACTTCCTAAAATGTCAATTTCTTTTACGCTTTTTGATAAATTATTTGTGGTAAAAACTGATAATGAAACATAGTAAAGTACCTAAAGTTTGACGCATAATCATCTTTTTATCCAATTGCTATACCTCCAAACAAACACAATTGAATTTATAGATGTCAGCAGCAGAGACAAAAAGCTTGAGACACTGAATATTGCCTAGTTCCAAAAATTATAGAATCTACTAGTAAGTTCTTTTCAAAGTTGCGAAAGAACAAAACAAGAGTAGATATCCTTCAGAAAAAGTAAGAATCAACATCAACCACTGAATGGTGACAAATATTCCATACAAAAAACAAACCTTAGCTTTTGAAATAGTCTAGGAACAGGGGGTGAAACTGTCACTTAACTATTCAAAATAGTGACAGAATACAAGAAACCTCTACTCGAGAATATTTGAACAGAACGCCATATGGCATTGCCAAAATTACGATGTTTCATGTGCTTATATATGGCTTGCATAATATTCAGTAACAAATTCAAATCAACAACTTGAACTCAGCAAGTTCATGTGGACCTGAACAAGGAGATAGAAGGAATATTCAACATCCAGCACATTAAGTAATATTTCAAATTCCTCACGGTACTCCCTTTCAGTAAAGGAGAATTGGAAAATATTAGCCAGTTTAAAAGAATGACACAATTGAATAATAGGTCGGATCATTGTATTATAGTAGCTTCAATTCATAATACCAAATTGAAACGTGTAATCATAACCACATCCAGGTTTTTGGCTGGTCAATAAAACCAAACCCTGTTCATGTGAGGTGCAAAGCAGTGAATCCGGCATCTATTAACAGTGCAAGAAAAGGAAAACACAAAATCAAAACGCATATCATTGAATAAATCGAATGATTATTTCCAAAAAGATTGGCAGAACAATTTAAGGCATTAGTTGAAC
>CATIWF010054876.1:0-16141 GCA_949630135.1 Balakata baccata
TTTTTTCTGTTAGGAGCGGTTATTTTTGTCTTCTACTTTCAAGGAGACCTTTGTATATAATCTGTACACAGCTGAATTCTTCCATTAATGAGAGCTTTATCATTCTCTCAATTCTTCGTTCCTCTGTAGCTTAGTTTAAACATTTTTTTATTTCAAAGAATTGAGCCCTTAACTTTCTGAACTAAAAGGCCGAGACACAATTCAAGACTGTTATTTGATTTTTCATAATCAATTCAAAGTACGTAAAGGTATCAAGGCAGCTCGTAACAAAACCTTTTTTTTTTTTTTTTCAAATTTTGGTAATTTTATTTGTTGCAAAAAGACAAACTAACCTTCAAATTTCCCCCTTTTTTTTTTTCTTTTTCTGATTGAGTATGGATGTCCAGTTCTACAATATCTATCTGGTGCTTGACTCATTTATATGTAAGCTTAAAGAGCAACCAACAACTTTACCATGTTTTCTCGTTGACTATATAGGGATATCCGATTCTACAATCCAAACGTAGCTGTGCAAATCCCATGATATGGGCATACAATAAGGACGACCATTGGAAAATAGAAAGTCAACTTGAGATAAAACAGACATAATTCAAGAAATCGTGGGAATGATTTCTTATGTAGCAGACAGCCAGACACAACTAGACAAGTTTGTCAAAGTTGATACTGATACATTGGAAAATAATCTTGACTTATTTAGATTGATCTTAGAAAATTGTTTTAACTAGAGAATGTATGTAAATTGTGGATATATAATAATCCAATTCATCCTGGACTTAAACACTTAGCTCACTAAAACAGTCATTTTTATCTAAGAGAGTGTGCATGAGTTGATACAAGATTATTCCAACTTAAATAGAGTTCTTGAGCTCAAACTCTAAAAATGTAGCTACCGTAAAACTCTTGAAAAATTGCTTTGCTGCCTCTCAGAATCCTATACCTGGCATGCCCTAGATCAGTCGGAATAAATCCAATACCATATTTAAAAAAATTAATTAAAAAAAAACCTGCCTTGAGAGATACGAAACCAGCTTGGTATAAACAATAAATTCTCATATGTTTCAACTGGTGAAGAAAAGTAAAAGATTTTGAATCTCAAGAAAATCTGCAAATGCCCCATGTTCATCTAGTACTTAGATATATAAATTGAACCACGCTAATCACTATGTATCAGGCTATGAGGTGCTAATCATAATGGGAAAACGGGTAGCAATCATTGGAGCAGGATTCAGTGGACTTCTTGCCTGCAAATATGCACTGCAAAAAGGTTTTTGTCCAATAATCTTTGAAGCAGAAGACAGTATTGGTGGAGTTTGGACTCGTGCAATAGCATCAACTAAGCTCCAAAATACCAAAGCAACTTACCAATTTTCCGATTTCCCTTGGCCTGCATGGGTCATTGACAAGCATCCTAGTCATAGTCAGGTACTTGAGTATCTTGAATCATATGCACAGAATTTTGGTATCTTTCCTTGCATAAAGTTCAATTGCAAGGTCCTTGGTATAGAATTTGTTGGAGAATCTTGTGAAGAGATGGAGTCTTGGGTTCTATGGGGTAGAACTGGTAATACTTTCGGATCTCAGGGGAAATGGCAAATTAGAGTTCAACATGTCAAAGATAGCACTACGCAGGTACGCCAATAACTAAACCATGTATCCGGTTATAAGGAGTCTAATTCGGAATCGAACTCAAAATCTCACAAATTTTATCACTAACAAGTACCACTAAACTAAAATTTATCGATAAAACGTTTAACTGAAATATTAAACTAATGGCAACAGTTTTTTAATATGTATTGCATAATCAATTTTTGTGGTAGTAAAGTTCGAACATGTATGAAGCAGGTGTACGAGGCCGAGTTTGTCATTCTATGTATTGGATTGTACAGTGGATTTCCAAACATCCCAGAATTCCTCCCGAATCAAGGCCCAGAAGTGTTCGATGGCGAGGTGATGCATTCGACGGAATATTCTGCAATGGATAAGCATAGTGCTATGGAATTAATCAAAAGAAAGAGAATCACAATCATTGGCTCCAAGAAAACTGCCATTGATATTGCAGCAGAATGTGCAAATGCCAATGGCAAGTAAAATCTATATCTGGAATTGGGATCGATATGCAATCCCATAATACTAACAATATATTCTTGCTGAATTCCAATCTGAATTGTTGTTTTCTTGTCCCCTCGTAATCAGGAGTTGAGTATCCTTGTACAATAATTCAAAGAACAGCTCATTGGCTTATCCAGAATGAGAATATCTGTGGAATTAATCTTGGTTTCTTGTTCATGAATCGATTTTCGGAGTTTATGATTCATAAGCCTGGAGAAACATATCTGCATAGCTTGTTGGCCACCTTACTCTCACCACTGGTCAGTTATAATTCATAAACTTGTACAATTTCCGCATCATTTATTCATGATTTCAATATTTGAAATTTCAGAGATGGGGAATTTTCAAGTTCATTGAATTCTACCTCAGATGGAAGCTTCCTTTAAAGAAGTACGGAACGATACCAAAATTCAGCTTCTTTCAAGACTTGTCTTCTTGTCAGACATGCAAGCTTCCTGAAAAATTCTATGATAAAGTTGAAGAAGGAAGCATATTTATTAAGAAATCAAATTGCTTTAGCTTCTGTAAACAAGGTCTGATTATTGATGGAGAATCTCAGCCTCTAGAAACAGAACTTGTTATTTTTGCCACAGGATACAAAGGACACCAAAAGCTAAGAAGCATTTTTGAATCTCCATTTTTCCAGAAATTCATTCCAGGGTCATCAACTTCTATAATTCCTCTTTACAGGTCAACTGGAAATTTCTTTCTAGCTCCATATTAAATGCATATTTTGATTCTTGAACTACACTTGTTTTTTTTTTTTTTGTCTATTGAGTTCCTGACTTGTGTTACAACAGACAAGTAATTCATCCTCGAATTCCGCAACTGGCAATCATTGGATATGCAGAAAGTCTATCATATGTGCATGCAACTGAAATCAGATGTCAATGGCTAGCAGAATTGCTTGATGGGAAATTTGAACTACCTTGTATAAGTGAGATGGAAAAGCAAGTGCTAATATGGGAAAATTTTATGAAACAGCACACTAACAGTTCTGGAAGAGCCTGTATCAGTAACTTCAATATATGGAACAATGATCAATTATGCAGGGATATGGGATGTGAACCCAGAAGAAAGAAAGGATTTTTTGCAGACTTATTTCTCCCATATGGTCCAACAGATTATGCAGGCCTTTCTGTTAAGTGAATAGGTGTATTGTGAATCAATTATGTTGGAGCTTTTTTGCTAGCAATCAAAGCTAAAATGAAAAATTACTTACTTTTTATTAAATTTTCTACTTTATTTGTGTCCTATACTTCTAGTTGCTCAAGCATGGACTATGTTGCATTTTTTTATGAGAATATGGTAGATAGAATGGAGAGGAAGATGATATTGCAAACAGCTTGTCATACTTTCATTATTTCATTCATAGCATGTTACATATTTATATTAAAAATTGTAACAAACATAATCAAACTTGATTCCTAAAAATCTTCTACTATATCAAATCATAAATTCATAACAACATAATCAAATCTTCCTATAAAATAGCATAAAATCAAATTATATCTTTAATCTTTCTAAAAACAGCATTTGAGACATAAATCTAACACTCCTCCTTGCATCAATTGTTGTTGTGTTTTTTTTTTTTTTTTTTTTTTTTTTTATGTATGGCTTAGTTATAGACATGGCTTTATATGGTTCACATGGTTAAGAGACATAGGCATGGTTATGGACATAGGTATGACAATTTTTTTTTTTTTTTTGGTCATAGGCATTGGCATGGGCATATTTGTGTGGTTATAGACATGCATATTTATGTTTGCATGGGTATGAACATGGTTATAGGGTATATGTATGAATATGGTTGTAAAATCTGGACCAGACCAGCCGATCGGATCGGAAAAACCATGAACCGCTCCTTTAACCATCCAGTCAGCCAACCCGGTCACGAGGTTTAGAAAAAATGTTAAAAATGAGTAAAAAGGCCACAATAGGAGTCGAACCTACACCTTTGAGTTAAAGACATTGAAACTTTGGAGCCAATGCAGGCTTTGTTAAACACAACACAAAAGATATATTAAATACAATTGTTAGTCATTATTTTATATTATGATAATTTTTTTCTTATAAATTATTTTAACATTTATTTTAATTTTTATTAAAAGTATTACTTTAACTGAAAAACATATACACCTTGGTATTTAAATTTTTTTCAAAAGTTATAATCTATTTTAATTTTAAAAATTAAAAATATAAATAAATAAGTTCCATTATTTATTTATTTAATAATCATAATTGTGGATATTATTATGCATATATTATTTTAAACGTACTATTGTGAATGAAATATCTAGTATAAGTTATTTTAATATTTTACTACCTATAAAATAGGCAAATATTATATTTTAAAATAATTTTATATACTAGTTCGATTCTGGTTCAATCCCAGTTGAATCTCAAACCCTCGACCATCTGTCATTTTCAGTTCGTTGTTCGTATAATATCTTATATTTATTTAACACCTTATACTTTTACTTATTATACTCTTCTATCAAATTATCAAACGTGGCATACAAATAAGATATAAGATCTTGTTCAAAGTGGTAGAATAATTTTTTCTTTTAATATTATTGTATCATTCAACAATTTAGCAAATCAACATCATGGATTTGACCATAAACAAAATATATCACATATATTAATAACTCAAACATTGTGTCTAAGTATTTCAAATTAAAAGTTTAGGCTAATTACATATATCATTACCAACTCTTTGTATTTATACATATGAAGAAACTCAATCCAAAACATATATAATATTATTTCATATTTGTATGGAATGCAAGGAGAGAGAGTGTGTGTGTGTGGTGAGGCTCGGCTGAAGACCTATGTACCATGTCTTCTATATGCGCTATAAAATGAGCTATTTACTCGTCTCTATTTGAAAAACATAATGCAATTTAATGAGTTGCAACTCAGTGAGATTAACTATCAAAAGTTTTCTAAAGTACCAAGCAATGCACAATTACAAGTAATAAATACCATTCATATAGAGTTTACATGTCATTATATTTATCAATATCATATGAACATAAATAATATTAAATCATGTAAACATTTTATTTTCTTATGTTTATACTTTGTCATTTTTTTTATTGTGATAAAGCTAAATAGACACTACCCTGGGTTTCAATATGAATATTTTCCATGTGAACATTTGCATTTGCTAGCTAACTTGATCATTTATAACATTTGCACATTTGTTAGGCCATAGATATTTTCTTTTGCATTTAATCATTTGTTTGGGTTATAAGCCTCTTCTTTTGCTTTAGAATACCATTTTGCTAGTCACAATGACTTTTAAGTTCATATGCATATGCATTTATAACAATCATTATACAACCATTGCATTTGTATCAAACCTTTGCACATCAATTCATCCAACATGTTATATAAAGTAGACAAATACATATAACATATTCAAGTTACAAAAATGTCCACAAATTATTCATCATCACATATCATAGCAATCATATTATTCATATAACAAGTTAGATCGTATTGCACATAGCATGCAACATTCATGTGTATTAGAGAAATCATTTAATAATTAAATTCATCTTGTGTTTGGTTTCCAACTTTTAACTTATTGGCTCTCCCTTCCTTGGGGGTCTCCAATCTGCTGTGAGCCTAATTAAATGTATATTTGGTCAATTGATGGGTAAATAAACTTAGTAAAACTTAAACAAGTTGATATATGCATAGTTTGGATCACTAACTAGGGCTTGGCATTATGACGGTGTGACCTTTATAAGTTGAGCAGCTTATAACTTTTTCTATACTAGTTCAATTTATATGATTATTATTTCTAAATAAAGCTAAAATGTAAGGATATAACATATTACAAATTTAGAACAATTGGAGCATCGTACAATTTTTTGCGATATTTCTATTCGTGTTCTGTTTTCTCCCATGTTTTTGTCCTTATGCAGCTTTAGGGCACCAACTTTGGATATTCATATCTCACCACATGCAATTTATATTTTTAGGAATCTTTGTAGGCACTTACATATGTTAAAATGGAGCATTTTTCATGTTTATAACTTTTATCGATTTTGCCTCTAAGGTCCTCAAATTGTAAGGTACATATGACTGGTCAAAAACATATTGAGGTATTATTTTTACCAAAATTTATATATACATATACCTATAACTTGTATGTTTTGATAATTTACATATTCCGCCCATAAAGAGCTCAAACAAACAATTTGCTAGACCTACACAAGGCACTAAGTAGGCAGCTCGAACTATGAAACAAACATGATTTCTTCACCATAAGTCAACATCTACCAAGCATATGATCACAAAATTTAGTATATAACTAGATAGTATAGATGACTATAACTTTCATGTTTTTTGTTTTCTCAAATATGGTCTCTATCATATTGAAAATGAGGCAAAACTATAGTTGATTCAGCTAGGTTTCACAATCAATCCAGTCTCAATAATATGCCAATATCTTTTTATATACACTAAATCTTGCAAAAATATTTACATAGCCACAAAAATAAGACATAAAGCTACAAGTTACTGTTTTGGACTTCTTCAGATTCGGTCTCTAGAATGGAGAAAATGAAAGCCTAACTTATTGCCCTAGAACAGAATCAAGAAGTGATACAATCACTTTGTACTACCCAAACCATTATTCATCAACACTTAAATCATGATTAACAATAGAGGAATGATTAATTAACTCACTTGTGACTAGTTTGTGGTTTTGCCTTAAGAAGAAAATGAAGAAAATGGAGAGAAGGGATAGAAGAAGTTCAAGATGGAAGAAAAGAGAAGATGCATAATTTCTTTTAAGGCTTAACCATCTCAGTTTGACCCATCTTTTTCTTTTTCTTTTTTACTTTTCTGTCCTTCCTCTTATTATTATTATTATTATTATTATTATTATTATTATTATTATTATTATTATTATTATTATTATTATTAATGTATCTAGTCAATATCAAAAATAATATCTAATCACATAGTCTACTCTAATTAATTTGACTATGCTAATTTCATTTATTTCAATTTAATTATTTTATTCCATTATATTTCTAATAGCTTGTCACCCTTATTTAAATTATCACTAGACACGTGCGACTTATTTCTATTGCAATAAACCGACCCATGGCAAGTCTACCTCGTGAACACGTTCAAGCCAAAATTCATACATATGCATGTGTTTCATGTGAATGATATATATAAAATGAATATGTTCTAATAGAATGTGTGTAATAATGCATATAAGGACGATCGAGGATGTTACAAGTCGTGTCGGGTTTAACAACCTCGGGTATGACATTTTGGTGATAGGCATGGGCATGGATTTTTTTTTTTTTGGCAAAAGACATTTGTGGCCTCCTAATCTATTTCATTTTAATTATTTAGCCCCTTGGTGTTTTTTTTTTCCTCATGGCCCCCAAATCTCTATTTTTGGTCCTCCCAACCTGCTATAATCATTGAAAATTGGTATATAGTGCACTAGGTGCTAACATGGCATTGCAGTGTGTTCAATAGCAGGAAAAAGTGCATCTGGTCATAATGTAAAAAATAAATAACTAATATGTATTATTACTTAACAATAACATTAACATGATCTCGGGTTAATATATTTTTCATTTTTACAATAATAACTAAAATTAGGTCTCGAGCTTTAGTATATTTAACTAAAACTAGGTTTCATGATAGTTGTGCTAACTTTATAATATACTTTGACTGTAATAACTAAAACTAGGTCTTGGATATTAGTATATTTATCATATTTACAATAATAACTAAAACTAGGTCTTGAGTTTTAATATATTTTTCATATTACAATAATAACTAAAACTAGGTCTCAGATTTTAGCATCTTCTCATAATTACAATAATAACTAAAATCAGGTCTCGGGACACTTGTGTTAACTTTGTAATATATTTTTACTTTAATAAATAAAACCAGGTCTCAAGTTTTAGCATATTTTTCATATTTACAATAATAATTAAAACCTTACACTAAACAAAACATCTAAAACATAACCAACCAAAACACAAAACCTACAAACACATTAGACTATTTATCCTTTGTTGTTTTATTATCATTGGCCTTTTTCCCCTTTCTTCTATCTACCTTTTCATGCTCTTCAGTACCTCCTAAAGTAGAATTGGAAAGCTCATCACCAAGCTGACTATTAATACTTAGGTTTTCCATATATGAAACCCTAGCATTACTCCCAACTGTAATATTTAATTGCCTTCTATCTGCCTTACCTAACAATTGGCATGCATTTGTCTCATTTGGGATCACACTGTCTATTTGTAACATGTGAAACATACACATGCAACTCATCAGACTTACTAAACCCTTTTACTAAACCAAACAGCTCACTATCACTATTAATCTTAACAAATTTACCTTGTTCATTTTTAAAGTAAAATCTATTGATTAGTGTTCTCTTAGATCCATAATCTTTAACATAACCAAATAACTCTTGTAAAGACAATCTACATCAATTTCCTTTATCCCAATAATCCCACTATCATATTCACTAAAATCACCACTAAAACTGCCTTTTTAATGAAACACAACAATAACTAGATCAACCAAATATTTAATCAGTTATCAGTCTATAGCCAAATAATACCAAAGTAGCGGTCCATAGCAATCAAACCAAACAAAAAATAATACCCCTAAACTAACACTTACTAATAGAAAAAAAATAAACTACTTATTTTTTACATCCTAAAATAAGCCCTAATTTTCAAATTCCACTTTCTAAAAAAAGTGACATTTCATGAACGTACCTTTTCAAATAAGATTCCTTTCTTCTTTTGACTTCAAAAAATGTTGCACATTGCTCCTTTTGATAATCACAATCTCTAGTTTATATCTCATCAACTTTAATGTTGATCTACAATGTTGATTTTATACTTAGGGTTTGTCAAATTCTTGAAAAACTACAGATTTCGCAATAATCATTTACGAAATTATGCTTACTCTCAAATCACTCTATCAATTTAGCAATTTAGGGTTAGATAAAACTCTCCCCAAAGGTTTGATAGAGAAATAATGAAAAAAGAGATGGCGAGGAAGGGGGTTAATAAACAGGTTTAGGGTTTAAATTTTAAGAATTTCCACGTGTAAATAACTTTATTACATGGATACTTATGCTGAGTTGTTCTTCAATTATTAGTCTTATTGATCACGTCATCACGAATATACTTTACGTGTCTCCCAATTTTTAACACATTCAGAATACTATGGCCGTGTTAATGAAATGTAAACTTAACAGGGGGTTGGGAGGACCAAAAATAGAGATAAGGGACTATAAGGACCAAAAAATGAGACAAAAGGCTAAATGGCGAAAATGGAATAGATGAGAGGGCTACAAATGTATCAAGCCCTTTTTTGTTTTTTTTTGTCATGGGTATAGGCATAGTTTTGTTTGCCATTGCATAAGCATATCTTTAAGTAGGCATATCATTGAAATGAGTTGGAATAACTCTTTCTCTTCCTACTCTTTGGCTTTATCTTGTTATTGATTTTTATGTATCATTTTCTCCATATAATCCAACCATGATAATTTGCATTCCTTTTCATATTTTTCTATCACAAGCCTGTAAGAAATATGGTTTTGATATGACTTTATTGGTCCTTTTGATGAGAATATGGTAGATAAAATGGAGGGGAAGAAGATATTGCTAAAAACTTGTCATACTTCCATTATTTCATTCATAGCATGCTACATATTTATAATAAAAATTTAATAACCCACTCTGTTATCTCGATTGAAATACCTAGAAATGGTGTTTTCTGTAGAAATAGTATTTTTGCTTATTTTGACGATCCCCAATATTGAAGAAAGAGTTCAGGAATTACTAAATATGAAGATATAGTAGTGCATTCAATCGTCAAAAAAGAAGATTTGATTGAGTATCGAGGAATCAAAGGTATTTTTTATCTTTTGTTGATCAAGCGACACTCAAATTTGAACTAGGGAAAAAGGATTTGTAGTCCATTGCCTTACCAAAACAAACATAAACAAAATTGATTCCTAAAAATCTTCTACCATGTCAAATCACAATTCACAATAACATAATCAAATATTCCAATAAAATAGCATAAAATCAAATCATATCTTTACTTGAATCAAATCATATCCTAACTTAATCTTTCTAAAAACAACATTTGAGGCATTTATCTAATAGGCTAGCTTTGGAGTCAAAATGGGGGGTTAATTTTATCTACAGTAACTAAACTTTACTCTTATTATAGTAATATTACAAAACTTTTTTTCGTCTTAAAAAAGTCACTTAACTATGTTTTCATTTTACTAAAATCACTTACGTTAGATTTCCAGTAACAAGTCAGCTACTACATCAGAATTCCGATAACACATATCTGAAAACTAGCCGAAAGTCATCTTAGTAAAATAAAAATATAGTTATTGACTCTTTTGGGATGAAAAAAAAAATGTGATTTTATTGTAATAGGAACAAAGTTAAGTAACTATAAATAAAATTAACCCTAAAAATAGGCAAGCACCTTTTTCTTTGCCTTTAACGTTATTAAACATTTTAATTTAACCCTCTTTAATAATTTTTTCAAAAACTAATAGTTTTTAGTTTGTCATTGACTTTTTTTGCTTGCAAATTCATCAATGTTTATGATTTTAAAAAATATTTTTTTATTAATTAACCTAGCTAGCACTTAGTTGATCAATCAACTAATCACCCTTGTGGTTTCCTCCTTCCTTCGTGTGGATATCATTAGAGATGATATGTGACATCTTGCCCATATAATAGGAATAATCTCATTATAAAACGAAAAGCCACGAGACTAGTTAGATAAACCTGTATGAATGAAAAAAAAAATTTCACATAATAACTGATGTCACTTACTTATACCTGAATAAGCATGCAATCTCAATTGTCATCTTAACATATATACATATACCTCTTGATCAAGATTATCCCAAATAACTTGTTTACGACTTACAAGCCTTACTTGATTTCATATACTAAAGTCTATATCGAAATATAAAACATTATCATTAACTTTATACAAGTCATAACGAAATATTTATATGCATGATCATAAACAAATACAAAATAGAATGTCACCAACCCATAAACTAGGTCCGTCTTGTCTTCCTCTAATATGGGTAGCTCTTTTCTTTATCAACTTTGAAATCTACTATCTATAATCTATGAGCTCTAGAACCTGACAAGCTAAATTATCTCTAGCTTAGTGATACATGTAAGTATTGAAGTTCCCCCACACATTCATATAAATGCATGACATATAGTTCGTAGCATACTTCATTTAAACATGCCTGAGGCATAATTAAAATTAGAATACCAAAATCTAAGATAAACATTTGTTACTGTCAACATATATCTCATTCATTAATTTAATTCATCATATCATATATTCCCTACTTAAGTCATGCCAACCTCATATAATAAATTCATTTCATTATATTTCAATGTCTTACCTTGTCCTTATACCATTTAATTTAATTTTGTATTCCATTTTATTGCTTATTAGCCAAAATCTCATTCATGGACTATCCGAATACAAGGTGTGAAATAAGGGCACTCCACAAGCATAGGCCACCTTATTCACCAAAATCTCCAGTTAAAAGCGCTCTATGAGCCTAGGCCAGCTTGATTGAGTATAACAACATCTATATATAAATAAGACATAAGTGCTCCATGAGCCTAGGCCACCTTGTCCCTTAAACCATATCTAAATCAGTACTGTAGTCCCCCTTAATGGTGCACCATCTATCTTAAATTAGTCCCTAGGTTGAGAAATGGGCATTTAAAGCCATTACTTATTTATATCTAACATGTACTCTTATACCATAATCATGTACATTTTACCTATGCAAAATCAATGCATATTTATACTTGAAATCATGTAATCAAATAACATTTCATCATATGTAAATATGAAGGGGCTATTAATATGTTTCAATCATGTTTGCATGCCATAAATTCACATTTACTTTGTTGAAAAATAGGGTGTCACGACCACGACACTTTGGCTTGGTGGTGATGCTTGGTTGTGAAGTATTCTACCCCCTTTTTAACTAAACTTTCATGCTCATGACACTTTGTCCTGGTGGTGACGCCTGGTTGTAACAGGAGCTGCCCCTTTTTCTTAATTAGTCATGGCATTCTATTTTCACAAATTTCCACTTATGACTCATCCTTTAGTGCATATAATACCCACATAATCAAGCTCAACCAATCTTTAACACATCTATCCATACTTAATAACATTTTATGACTCTTCAACATGCCAAAAAAATCATTTAACACATGTTACTTACAAATCATACTCAATATGCATTTATTCCTTTTTTAAATACATACAAA
This sequence comes from Balakata baccata, assembly GCA_949630135.1. Taxonomy (NCBI): domain Eukaryota; kingdom Viridiplantae; phylum Streptophyta; class Magnoliopsida; order Malpighiales; family Euphorbiaceae; genus Balakata; species Balakata baccata. The sequence goes on from CATIWF010054876.1 coordinate 12,474, forward strand.
CCAACTTCAAGTTTCATACATAACCACCTTTTCTTGATATATAGAACATCTTATTGACATCCATATATTCATAAGCAAGCATTTATTACATAAATTTCAATCTATGCCAAGACTTACCTAATTACCACCTTTATACTCATTTAATAATTTCATATACCATCATACCAAGTTTTACTCATTTACATTTTTTAACATGTCATGACATCTTCCTAATACTTCAATAAGCATTAATACAAGCAACATATCATTTTAAGTTCAATACACACCATTTCATCAATTACGTACACAAGTTACTCAATCTTATTTTTTTAACAATTATTTCTAATTTTAACATTCTAATATACCATTTCAAATTTATAACCATGCCATAGCACCCAATTTTCATCATTCAAACCAATCATTCATAAACACACACAAGCATGAATAAAGTGTGAACAAAAATGCATATATGTACAAACCTCAATAGAGCTCTACAAAATCCAACCTATACAGCTTGTCTACTCTTCTTGGTTGTTACCACCTCCTTCTTCTTTGTTCACTATCATAAACATATCACTCTATCAACTTCTATGATTATAGCAAAATAATATAGCCATAAAACCTAATCCCATATTCCCAAACTATATTTTGACACCCAAATCTATCTTGATAACATGTTTCTTGCTCAATCTTAATTCAAGAAACACTTCTTACCAAAGAACTTTATAAACTTTCTTCAACAACTTCCATCTCATATTGTTCTTTCATCAATTTTGGCAACTATATTAAATAACCTTCAAGATCATCATAAGGGTTAGAGAGACATGTTGTCTTATCTCTTAAAGGATGAAGACACCACTAATCTTGAGAGAATCCAAGCTCTCATCCCCTGCTCACACTTTCTCTCTCTTCCAACTTTATTTTATACTTGTTAAATCCTCTAATCTTCACTCAAATCTTGGATTTTATGTTAGTTTTAGTGTTTGATCACTCAAAAACTCATGGGGGATCTTTAGAAATATGTCCTTAGGTGTGGAGGACCGTGTCTTGAGGTGTAAGGGGCGGTTTAGTAGTGTAAAATGAAGAATGGCTGAGTTCCTCTATTTATGTCAAGTGTGTCACAGCCATGACACAACCACTATTCACACCGCCTTACTTTTCTCTAGAATTTTCCATAGGGCTTGATTGTCACGGCCATGACATAATTGGTCATGGGCATGACACTTTTAAAACTCAATTTTCTTGGTCATTTTGACCCTTAATCCAAAACCTAAGCCAAAATGGATCAAGTATCGTGCATATATACCCTATATACATTCTCACATTCTCACAATGCACCTTTCATATGCTCATAATATGCCATCTATTCATGTGTTAAATTCAATTGCCAAAATACCCTTTATATACCATAATAACTTAAGGCCCTAATTAGCGGGCATTACATGATCCTACTTTGGATTGCTGTAGCTTGTGACAACCCGACAAGAAGGAATTTGAAGAAATAAAAATCAAATCAAAAGGTAATCATCCTCATCCCAATGGTTGGTTGTAATCCGGTTATGAATTACATAGGGCATTCATGGGTTTTGGGTTTCAATAAAACTTTAATTTCTACTGCGTTGATGTATATGATGCATGAATGAAACCCAACATATGTAAGCTCTCACCTGAGCTTCTTAGTTCACCTAACTGAGTTCATATATTATTGTACATGCTATCACCCAAGCTTCTCAATTCATTTGATTAAGTTCATACATAATTGTATATGCTCTCACCAAGCTTCTCAATTCACCTAACTGAATTCATATATTAATTATTGTATATGCTCTCACCCGAGCCTCTTAGTTTACTCAATTGAGTTCGTACATTATTGCATATGCCCTCAATAGAGCTTCTTAGTTCACTTAATTGAGTTCATATAGTATTGTATATGCTTTCACCCGAGCTTAGTAACATATTTGAATTGCATGCTCATACATCATGTCAATATCATATTTTTCATGTTTATCATGATCATATACATATACCTAAGATGAATGATTCATATCTATTTGCATACGTCATGTCACTCGAACAAAGATTTCAAATCATAAGATCATAATCACTCATCATTTTCTTGTTTCGTATTCATTCTCTCTCGTCTCTAACCTTGCGATTCATATACATTCATTCAATATTTGTTTCGTGTATCCAACCTTGTAATAACATATATATTAATAATGCTTATACTATGTTTTCATAATGATTAAGAATATGTTCTATCATGATGTGAATCAACCTTAACACATATAAATCTCATTTAAATAACCATCTTCATACCCTAGCTTACAACCGTGAATATGTCTTTCACGGGTGGTTACTCATCAACTAAGCAATGAATGTGTTTGTGAAAGCATCTTGAATAAAAATCACATTCAAGGTGTTCATTCACGGTCCTGAAGGGGGCTTCCCAAGCATGAAACATGTGGTGACATAAGTTGTAAAATAGACCGTGAAAGGATCTGTTCGAATTGAACATTTCCAAAAGAAGGGATTCACAGGCGTGAACCCCTATTCACGGGGGTGAATTTGGGGTTTTTTTTTCCAATGCACATAAAACGACTCAAAATAGAGCAAAACATAACCACACATAAAGTCTCTAAGATTGACCAATGCTAATCACTCTTATCAACATTTAAGAGCACATACATCCTTTTTTATGCATAAATATCAACCTAAATACTTTTCATATTTAGATCATTCTAAGCATTTATCTCATTTAGGTATTTATTACCTCAACAAGCCTTAAATATTTATAGATGCAATATCAACCACATAAGATAATATTTAATACATTTAGAGCATGCCAAAGACACATCAAAGCACAATAAGGCTTTGAATGCTAGTATATATGTACTTCAACAAAAAAGGAGCCTTGCAATAATACTCTCTTCCTAGATCAACTCCAACACTAGGACCTCCTATAAGAGAAAAACACTCTTATCAATAAGGCTATAACCCACATGTATCTCAAAATGTAACCTTTAATATAAAACTTTAGGTTTTTGCATAAGGTTTTACTTTTACACCATAAATCCTTTCAAGACCTTTTTTTTAACTAACCTATGGGTCAAATGAGTATGTTTTATCTCTTAGAAGCCTTAACTTGAAACCAATTTCTATCCCTATTGAAATGGGTATTGCCATGTACAAAAATGACTAAAAAGATGAAAGGAGAAGAAGGGAAAAAGAGAGTTTTTGTGTTACCCAAGTGCTCTTTAAGGTATATAGGTTGGGTTCCCTTGATTTCAAGTCCTACTACTTGTTCTTCCTCCAATCCTCAAGCTTGAGCTGAAAACCATTATGTAATGTTCTCCCATTTCGATTTCTAGAAAGAGATAACCTTTCTTTTGATGTTTGACTTAGTTTTGTGGTAGATTGAAGAGGAAATGGTAAAGTATGATGGAGGAGTGGAAGTTGGCATGTAAAAGGTGAGGATTTGTAGATAATAGGGAATGGGAGAGAGACATGCTCCTTCTATATTCTCGTGAACCATAGGATTCACAACTGTGAAATCCTATTCATGAGCATGAATCTAGTGATTTTCATAATATAAACATATCCCTTGATTATTTTTATATAATAATCCATTTATAATTAACCTTCTTTTAATTACCTACTTGATTATTGATATATTATTTAGGCCCAAT
>CATIWF010054891.1:0-88447 GCA_949630135.1 Balakata baccata
TATTGTTAGAGACAATCCTAGATTGGATTGTTGTGGTTTGCTACAACCCAACAAGGTGAGAAGTTGAAGAAAAATCAAGAAATTATAAAGATATAAATTCTGAATTTTCTTTGATTAAATTAGTTTTAATTGGCACATGAAAATCCTTTGATTCGAGTTTTGAAAATTTTTATTTTCGTTGCGTTATATGTATGTGATACATGATCAAAACCCTTCAGAAGGCTAGAAAATTTGAGAAATTTATATCTATACAGTGATGGTATCATGAGACAAATGTTTATACCAAAATTTTGTAGACCCATTGGGTTGAAGCTTGAGCCCATCAAAGTCCAAGACCCATAAAATTTTTTGAAATTCATATCAATGAAGTAAAGTGTCAATGCTTGAGAAGAAAACAATAAAATAAATATCTCTACAAATGAGGAGCATTACAGATACAGTTAATGGGGGTAGCAGACTATGGAGAAAATGGAGGAAGTTACTGCTACAACGTGGAAAATGGAGGAAGTTACAGCTACAACGTGGAAAATGGAGTACTACTTATAGTTGGAGAGTGAGTGAGAATTATGAGTAAACAGTTATTTAGACCTAAGCTATAAAAAGAAAAAAGCACCTATAAAACAAATGGACCACCTATCAAGAATTTTTAACACAGACAAATTAATTCAAATCTCAGCAAATTTCAATTGGTATAAGTTTCATTTCAATTTTAATTTCAGTTGTTTTTAGTTTTAATTCAACTCATTGTAGTTTAATATTTTTCAATTTCATCAGTAAATCTATTTTCTTCTGTATTTGCTTTCATTTCAAAATTTATTTTCTCTAAATCTTAGTTGCTTACTAGCTTATCTTCCATTACTGTCAATATTATTTTCTCAATTTTTCATCTTTTAGCGATCAAATTTAGGTATACTATCAAGAAAATTTAGAGATATATAATCATTTGATTAGAAATCAAGACACAATTTTTATTTTAATTTGGAAACACTTTAATTTCCTGACACGTTCACATTACTCATTTTCTATTTTTTGCCGCAATAATAATAATCAAGATTCTGTCACGCATTAGTCATCAAACATTTATAGAAGAACGAGGGACAGAAGAAGACTTGCTAGAGAGGAAGAAGTGCTTCGATTCTGTCATCCCAGCAAATTTGCAGCAGAGTACCAGAGGCAGAGGAAAAGAAATTCAAATTCTTAATTTGCAGCAAAAACCAGAGAAAGAAGATTAAAATCTACCCGTTTTGCATCAGAGAACCAGAGAACGAGAGCGTTGGAAGAAGATTAACAAGAGAGAACGAGGGATTTTTGAAATTGTGTCATTTTTTGAATACCGTCTTTTCAACCTGTAAAATCCAGTCGACCTGCTCAGGTAGTTGATTTTTCATCAACCCATTATCCCTCTCGGCTTAATATATAAATAGAACCGTCGGGCTTTGAGGCCAATTTCCGATTAAGCCGATTGAATTGGTCAAATCGGATACATTAGTGATAATTGTAAGGAATATTTATTATTTGCTTTTTGTAATTTGACATAATATATTAGTACCTCTGATATTTGAAAAATATACAATTTTCTCTCTGAAGTTTAACATAATAGACCAGTACCCATTGAAATTTAAAAATTTTATTATTTATCCCTGAAATTTTAACATATAATACTAGTATTTCTGTAATTTTAATTACTAGACTAATATTTTCTTGAGCAAAAGAGAATATTTTTTTTACTAATGTATTATATTCTTTTTAAACCTCATAAAATACTAGTGTATTATGTCAAATTATTAGAAGCAAATCGTATATTTTTTAAATCTTATAAAATATTAGTATATTATGTCAAATTATAAATGTAAATAATAAATTTCTCATCATCTTACACATATACATTGAAAGAATAAAATTTTTATTTTGGCCAATGAAATTTTATAAATACATGTTATTAAATTTGTCAAAATTTAAATCGATACAGCCAATTACTAAATTAAAAAAATAATTAGATATTAAAAGTTTTTTAATTATAAAATAATTAAAAATTTATTCGATTAAGTCTCTTAACTATTTGAAAATTTTATAAAATAATAATTAAAAAGTTAATTAAAGAGTAACTTGATTTATATTTTTATTTGTGAGAATTGTAAGAAGTATTGAATTTCAATTTTTTCGGCTCATTTACCAATGTAGATGAAAATTTAGTGTGTTATAGTTAACTATCTATTGTCTTCTAATGACAAAAAAAAAAATTATTAATAAAATCAATTAAATAATTTTCGGTTAATAAACTTATTTGCACAAATCCCTGAGGTTGTGTTTTTCTCTAAAGCAAAACACAACTCTACTATTTCTAATAGTTCTCGTATTAATCATATTATATCATAATTATATTATATATAAAAATAGATATAGAGGGTGAATAAATAAATTTATCAAAAAATTAATATGATTTTATTATTTAATTAGATTAATTTGTCTAATTTAATTTATTGATTAATAGTATTAATAATTTATTTTATTAGAACTAGATAACTATATTTTATATATAAAAAATAGATAACTAATATTAAAAAAAATTTTAATAAAAAATTATTAGGAAGACACTGTAAATGAATAGTAAATGCATTAAACTAGCTTAATAAGAAATCTAATATATCTAATAATTACGTGCAAAATAAGTTAATGAAAAACTAGTATATATAAAAGTGATAATAGAGTTGATAAGCAAAATAAACGTAAAATATTTATTAATTCTATTTTATATATAACTCTTAATAAATTTTAAAAAAATATACACTCACATAAATAAAATATTATAATAAAACTAAATAAATAAATAAATAAATTTAAAAAATTATATAAAAATCAAATACTAACATGGCATGGCATGTTAATGATCTCAAAATTATATAAATCAAATAGTAATTATATAAAAATTATCTAAAAATTAATAATCCACTTAATAAAAAAACTACTACATTAAAAAGCCGAAACAAACAAATACGACAAATAGTAGTGTATGTGGGACCCGCTTCTCATGACCCCACCAATAATAATAATAATAATAATGATAATAATAATAATAATAATAATAAATCGAGTATAAATATAGAACAATGATCGCCTACAGAAACCGAGAAGTCTTCTCCATTTGTCTCCTCGCCTTTGCCAGGGGCCCCTGAGCTTCTACCCCCTCTGCCTGACCTGCTGAAAAAAGAAATAATAAGAAAAAGGAACAGAAAGGAATTTGCAGAAAACCCTAGATCCCTAAAATCTAATATTACTGTAATATTTGATTAGATTGTAATGGCACAAGAACAAGAAGAAGTTGAATCTGCATCTGAAACCCTAGATCAATCTCAATCTTCGTCTTCTTCAGATCCATCGCTTTCTAGGAATGTCTCCTTTAGTAAACTTAATGCCCAGGCTCCTGCCTTTGTCCCTACTCGACCGCAACAACCTCCTCCTCCTCCTCCGCCTCCTCGTCTTACTGTCATTCCTCCTCCTCCCGCTATGATGCATATTTATCCTTCGCCTCCTCCGTCGCCGTTTCATGTTCCGATTCATAGCCCTGTCCCTGTTCCTCATGTGATTCCGGTGCAGAATCACCATCCTCACCACCATCCGCATCACCACAATCATCATCATAATCAGCAGTATGTTCCAGTTCGGAACCATAGCAATCATCATCAGCTTCAGAATAATCACTATGTGCCAGTGCAGTATCATGGAAATCAGCAACATCACAACCAGAATCATTATGCTTCGGGTTCAAAGAAGGGGCAGTCGGATGAAGAGTTTGAGGCTTCTGCTAAGAAGGATGTAGCATCATCGGATCATGCGTCTAAAAATGATAAGAACGGCTTATCTGACGAGGCCGTGCATAAACTTTTGAATCAGGTGAGTGTTTTTCCCCTCCCTAATTGCTTTCGTGTTGATCATAGTGTATGAACTACGGAAGTAAAGTCTAGTTGATCTGAAGAGTATGATTGCTCGATGGAATTATAATTCTGGATTACAGACTTAGATTATAGGTTTTATGATCTTGGGTGAAGGATTTCATGTTTAGGTTATCCCAATAACGATACTACCTATGGATAACATTTGCCAGAATTTTAAGGTATGAAGAGAATAAAGTTGCTGCGCATCCAAGCAAATAATATATTTCAAAATTTATGTATCATTGTGTATAGCAGAGTGAGGTTACTGGAACATTGGGTGTATGGACTTTGCAATATTAATGTTATCATTTTTATGAAGTACACATGTTATTGAGTGCATATGAAGTATATTATATTGCATTCAATCACTTTTCTTATTGCTAATCAGTAGTTTCTATATGAAAACTGTGATCCTATGCATCCTTCGATAGTTTTTCTCTGCCAACCATAATCTTGTAACATCTTTTTGTTAGGAGGATCGGAAGTGGTCTGTTTTCCCCCTTTTTTTTTTGTGGAATTTTGGTCCCAATTCTCTAGGTAATTAAGTAATCATGTTAGATTTATGATTATGTTTTTCTTATTGTTCATTAGTACTTGTAGGTATTGGCTTTTGCAATGTATGGGTCAGGTAAAGTGCAGTATAAGAAAATATCTGGCATCTGGTGGATGTTGAATGAGTTTCCACTGCATTTTGGATCCTTGTGTATATGAAAGTATTTTTTTCGTCATCTGTATTTGGCATTTTCTAGCGAGAAATTTAGAGATTTTGGTTGCATCATGCTGTGTGTTTTTGTTTCTTTCCTGCCATATAATGGCGCATTCGTAGGAGATATACCATCTTCCTTCTCAATACATGCTGTTCAACAATACTAGGTCAGATTACCTTATTTGGTCATTTGACTAGCACACTATAGAAACAATAGCCTTGTATCACATGGTGAGGGTTGCATAGAGTTGTGCCTCCTTGAATGCCACAATATGAGAGCCCTTATTCATTGGCACACATTTTTAATTTCTTATTTTTCAAGACCGTCAATTCCCTAAGTTTCAGAATCAGAACGCGTGTCAAAATAAACAATACAATGTAATAATGTAGTTTATTAAGAGTTGAATAATTGAAGTGAAATATAATGCTCATTTACTACAAAATTTTTTTTCCCATAACTCTAACTCAGCTAAATATTTGCATTTAAAATAAAATTTATTTCTTGTATTGTCATGGATGCAGATATAGAATTTGTTGTTGCATTTCAGTAACTGTTTTTAAAGTGGTAGCTGATGCTAAAAATATAGGATAGAAGAATTTCCATCAAAGCATTCTTTTATTGTCTGGCAGCCTGAATGGTTTATTACGAGTAGAATCTCCACTTCATGGTAGATTTTCTTTGAGTACAGTCTCCAATTTGCTAGCAGAATTAACAATTGTGATTTGCAGAGCAAACATGGCATTTATGCAGTTCTACATTTCATAATCTATTCTTGTTACTATGTTAAAAGCAAGAAGGCCAGCAGTCAATTTTATCTTCCTTGTATTATACTTTTGCTTCTTGAGGTTATTGAAAGTAATTTACCAAGAAAAGCGTTTTGAACGTATGTACTTCAATTTACCTACTCATAAGGGAAAACATTGCTTCTAGAACCTTGTTCAGATGTGAGTGCTTGGTAGTTAGCTTTTGTATAAAGAAACAATGTTCTAGACAGGTTTTAACCCTCTCCCTACGCCTCCTCTTTATTGAGGTAAATGCATTCGATATGTGAAAATTATAGCATATCTTTATGAGTTTTGAATAATTGTAAACAGAGGATAACTAAAAAAAAAAAGACTTTTTTGTGCCAACCAATCACCTTGATACCAATGCTTAGTCGAGTTGTCTATAAGCAAATGATGTTATATTTATTAACTTTGAGTTTATTTGAGCTATTAGATGCTTCTTTTGGAGCTTCTTAAGCTCAGTATGATTGTTGGATGCCTTTTTCTAATAAAAGTTGTGTTTCATTTTAGCTTATTTTGGTTTCTGATCATATTCAATATGAGGAAATATCGGCTTGCACATAACAAAATTCTTTGCGTTCATGTAAATGCTTATGTATATGTGGGTTTTAAAATTTGAGCTAACCTTTTTCTTTTTGTTGTGAAGGGACCTTGGTTGCAATAAAGGCTGATACCTTGGCTTTTGTCTCTGGACTTTTTTCCTTAAAAGTGTGTTTTGTTTTGTTTTGTTTAGTGGGGAGGTAGGGGAATGCTTGCACTGTAATATGCATATGGTTAGGAGATTTTGTTGGGATTACTGCTCTTACCCGTTTTGGTTGGAGGGACAAGAGAGTATTCAGTTTAACTAGTTTTATACCTGGGTGATTCTCTTGGATCCTTGATTTATTTTACACTTCTAAGATTATTATCTGATAGAGCTAAAAAAAAAGAGTAACTACTTACATAAGTACTGGTGCTAGTTCTGATGGATTAAGTGTAGAATTATTACCTTTTATGGCTACGAATCTCATTTCATTAATTTCTCTTATCTTCTTTGGGATATTTGAACTACTCTTTGCAGGTGGAATATTATTTTAGTGATTTGAATTTGGCAACTACTGATCATTTGATGAGGTTTATTAACAAGGATCCTGAGGGATATGGTAAGATTCTCTGCTTTTATTTGGTTCTACTTGCTTTTTTTTCTCACAGCTTGTTTTATAGCCTTTTAATATTTCCTTATTTTTCTGTTCGTTTCATTTTAATGAACAGAACAAATTACAGTTACATTTGTTTGGCAGCGTTTAGTCAAAGCAATCTGGAAGGAAAGCGTTTTATTTGTTTTTCTGTAGCTTTTATGGTCCTATTTTGATGTGTGCATTATTGTGTTAGACTTTGTTTCAAATTGTACCTTAAAATGGTTGTTCAATAAAAATAAAGTTTGTAAAAGATGGAGTCATCTCTAGGTTCTATATTAAAAACGTTAATTCCCATCATTAAGCTTCCAATCAACGAGTCACATGATGTCTTTTCCTCTGAAATGCTAGTTCAATATCTTTTATGGAGTTTTCTACTTTTATCTACACTCTAGGGCCTTTTTCTTGAATTTTCTTTTTGTAATTGACTATAACTGTGTCTATCTGTCCTCACACATGAAGGCAAATGTTGTAAAGTATAGGAGCTATATCTTGGAGTATAGGATATTTTTTCATATCTCTGACTCTTGTATCTTTTTTTTTTTTTTTCTTCATGTCTTGAGATATACATGGTTCCATAGTTATTAAAGGCGCACTAAGGCGCTAAGGGGTCTTGGAGCATAGTGCCTCGCGCCTGAATAATATGAGGCGCAAAAATAAAAAATAATTGAAAAAAATTATAAATTTTATTATTAGATTACCAGCAAGGTGATATAATATTATAAATATTAAAACTCAAAACACATAAGTCATAATAACAAAATAAAAACACATACACAAAGAAAAGAAAATTTAATTAAGGTTTAATATCCTAAACATAGGGCTTCTAAGCTTACTAAACACACAAGGATTTTAAGCTTACTAATAATGTATTTAATGAGTTTTAACACTTATCAATTATGAATTATCATAGCATAGTACAATTAGTCTTGCGTCTAAATTATGTTGTTCAAATTATTTTTGTGGAGTCTAGAACATATGTTTTCTTTGCTCTAATCCTTTTTTTTATTGTATGTTTTGAAAATAATTAGGTGTAGCAAGACATACTAAGAGTTATTTTCAATTTATAACAATTTATAATCAATAGTTTAAATTTTCCGACACTAAAAACAAAAAAAAAATACAAATATTTAACTAATGTCACAAAGGCACACCAAGGTGCACCACTTTGTGACAGCGCCCGCTTTGGGGTTTTCAAGGCTCTGAGGCTAGAGCCTGGTGAGCCTTGAGCCTCGGGCACGCCTTTAACAACTATGCATGGTTCTGCAAAAGAAAGTTGAATATCCACTTAGGAAAAGGATAGCTCAGCAATTTTCATTTCGGAAATTGGCTGTTTGAATTGTTAAGATATAAGATGTGTCAATTTATTCTAATTAATTCTTTTTTTTTTACCTTTTAATTCTAGTGCCAATATCTGTTGTTGCTTCCTTTAAGAAGATAAAAGCTGCTATAAACAGTAATTCTCAGCTTGCTTCCATTCTGCGAAACTCATCAAAGCTTGTAAGCTTTTCAATATTTTGCTGCATGAAATAAATCTTTTCCTTAATATTATCCATGCTTGGTTATACTTGGTATTTTATTGATCACACAATTTCTGACACCATAGGTAGTTAGTGAGGATGGAAAGAGAGTAAAACGGCAGCATCCCCTAACTGAATCAGATGTGGAAGAGTTGCAAGTAAATTTCTCTTGTCGGCTTTTTATTTTTATTTTTGTGCATGCCTGTGTTTATACTGTAATTGTGCCCCTTCAAGTCGTGCTATTCTCTTAGGGTTTTATGAAATGAAAGTCTTGTTTTATATCTGATAACATGCTTTTAGTCCTTATTCTTTGTCTAGAATGATATCTTGATTTCATTTCTTACTTTTTGATATTTAGACTCGCATAGTCATTGCTGAAAACTTGCCTGAAGATCATTGTCACCAAAATCTCATGAAGATTTTCTCTGCTGTTGGGAGGTATCAAGATGATTTTTCATCAGATTTTCTATAAATCAAGTTTCTGAAAAAGTAGGCATTTAATATTCTTCAATAATTTCTTTAGTGTGAAGACTATTCGCACATGTCCACCTCAAAACTCAGGTGGTGGGGCCTCTTCAACATCAAGATCTGCAAAAGCGGATGGAATGCATTTCAGTAACAAGGTAAATTCCTGTGACTGCTCAGGCACACACTGAGAACGCCAACAATTTTGTTTGGCATATTTAAAGCCTTCAGTCATCTCTCTCTATCCCTCCCTCTCTCCCCCAATTTGTTGGCATTCTTGTTCTTTCCTCGTCAAGCTGCACCATCTAATCTTGTATTGATTCCTTATGGGTATGTTCTTGCTGAAGTTGCAAATCATGAAATATAGGAAGTAAAAAATTAACACGCTTAACAAATGTGAATGGTAAGTAACATGATTTTGAATTTAGTTTGCCAGGACTGATTCTAGCAAAGAAGAATGTTAAATAAGGCGAAAAAATGGGGTCCTCTGTTTTGTTTTGTTTTCTTGAAGTTATTGGACAGGCTCTGCATTTGCTATTGTTGACGGTTCAAAAATTTGCCCAAGTGGTGGCTCAGATGGAAGTGAATAAACAGAATTCAGAATTAATCACTGTGGGCATAAAAAAATTTTCAAGCCTGAAAATGAGAAAGCGATTGCAATGTACTAAATGATACTTTTGTTCATCTCTTGATGCTTAATAAAAAGATGACTTGGTATGTGTGGCTGTTATTGTCATATTGGCATGTGTTCAGAAAGATATGGCCTTCATGTTACCCTACCAGGAAAAATTCTTTATGCATTGGCTGGTTGCCTAGTTTTTCATTTCTTTTTGGCCTAAATGTAAATTTTCATTTTCCCTTATAAAAAGGCAAAATCTGTCATATACATTATAGGTCATACTAAAAATTAACCATTTTTTTTTTAAAAGAAAAGGATAAATTTGAAAAACTACACTAATTTTAGGCTTTTCTTGGGGGAATTATTTGGCCTTTGTATTCTATTTTAGCAGCTCATGTGTTTACATATAGCTTGATGATGATTTATTAACTTACATCTTTCTTGAGATGCATTTGTAATATTTCAATTGTTTGTGTTTTCGGCAGTTGCATGCATTTGTGGAGTACGAATCTGTTGAGATAGCTGAGAAAGCAGTAAGTATTTTTTTTTTGTGGATGCTCATCCCAAATTATTTGGGGAATGAATTTATATCCTATTTCACAGGTAACAGAGCTTAATGATGAAGAGAATTGGAGGAGTGGTCTTAGGGTTCGGTTAATGCTAAAACACACGGTATATACCTAGAGTTATTCCTCTTGTCCTTATTCTCTTTCCTCTATTTGTTAATACAATTTCATTCTCATTCTGAGCTTAACCTTGGAAGTTGATAAAGAAGACCTCGATTTGACATTTTGTGGTGCATAATTGTGCTTTTAGTTTTAAACCTTTGACAGTGGGATAATGCCTTAGATGGCTACAGCGTACATATTCTAATGGGAGAATAATTAAACAAAAGAGAGAGTTAGGAGATGAAAAGGTTGGAACATAGGATGAAAGTGAAACTTGTCTTACAAGATGCAAACTCTTATCTTTAGTTGTTCTTAAACACAAGGCTTGGAAATCAAGAGACAGTGCTACAAGTTTCCTAACTTTTGGAGTTGTCCCTTTACTGTATTTGTTTCTTCTATCTTTAGACAAAGCCTACTCAAGGACGAGGAAAGAAGGGGCATGACGGGCAAGGGCATTCTGAGGAAGAAGAGGTTTCCACATCTGAGCAACTGCCAAATGAAAAGCAGAATGAAGATTCTTGCCAACAATATGAAAATCATTCACATGAGCATTCTGTAAGTGCCGGCAGTCTCTTCTGAATGTGGACATACTCTATTTTAAATTTGATAAATTATTCAGTGTTGTGAACTAAGACTAGCATGGCAAACTTTTGTTTTTATGGGATTCACATTCCAAGCCTGGAAATATGCTTCTTTTTTTCCTTATTTTGTCGTTCAGAAGGTTAAAGTTTTTTATTTTATATAAAAATCAATGATATTGTAGAAAAAAGTGAGGTGGATCTTGTTCCGTGTTCCATAGAATGATGTTTTAGGTCTCATTCAACAACCTTCGGTTTTGCAGGCAGAGGATCATACCAATGACAAGGAGGGTACACATAGAAAGGGGCGTAATAGGGGTCGAGGCAAGGGACGTGGGCGGGGTCAGTATCATCATAATAACCGTGGGAATCATGTGGGAACCCCCCCTCAAAATAATCCTGTTATTAACGAGCAGCCATCAATGGCCAAGCAACCTCCAGGGCCTCGAATGCCAGATGGCACTAGAGGATTTGCCATGGGCCGGGGGAAACCAGTTGCAGTTAATATGACCTGACTTGTCTTCTCAAAGTTGACAGATACAAGTGGTTGTGGAAGTCCTATGCTAGGATGGGAAGCCAACCTTGGATTGAATCGAATTGATGGAAGGGTTTTATGCAGGGCAGTCGATCAGAAAGAAGCTGGTAAAAGGGTCGAATATTTTGCTGGTTTGTCGTTTTGTATTTTTGTAATGGATGTTGTAGAACAAATTTGTCATGGAGTTTTTGACTTAAGCTGTATGATGTAGAAACATGAAGATATTATACACCCTTTTAGGGGTTGGAGTGGGGGAAAGTCAGCAATACTTATATATATAGATAAAAGGTGAAGGGGTACGTATGGCATTACAATAAAACTGTTAATTACATCTCTATCTCGTACAAAGCCAAGCTTTTTTCCAACATTTCTATTGTGAAAAATATTTCGAGTTTTTCATGCTTAGATCCCAGTTCTTGGTTTTGATGAACTCTTCAAGGATGCAAATCCATGAACTTTTTCGAGATCAACAGCTGCTCCAAGTTACTATTCAATGCCAACTTGAGCCCCTCGGTAATAGCTCAAAGCTCAACTTCAACTGCACTACATAAGCCAATAATCTATCAACCGAAGCTGGAAGGAAGATGATTATTTAACATGCCCCAGTTCCATCCTACTCCATTAATCCAGTAATCCTTGACTCTTCGATGCAGATCAACCTGACTGATAATCTTTTGTAAGCCTGAGATGAAGCCAACCAAAACCAATTATCCAACCAGAATCTCGTAGCTTGGCCACTGTTAACCAAGGCGTGAAGACCTTTCAACAAGATTGGAGGAGCCACTTTAAGCAACACCATGCCCAAGGCCGAAACTAATCACCTGTGGATTGTGATGAATATATTCGTCAGAAATAATTACACAGTGTCACTTTTTTAATAATAATTATCATAATACATCCAATCTATTAAATTGACTAAAAGACCCATTTGATGTTTTTAAAATTACCATTGTACCATTAATATTAGATTTAACAAATAGATTTCAATCCCGAAAGAAGGCGTTCAAATCGCAGTTCCGAAATAGTTTTATTCCCTCTTCCGAAACTTCCTCTTTTGTTTCGGGATCTTGAACACAAATTTAGAAAGTTTTTGCTCCTGCCATTTCCTCTTCTCAAACTTCATTTTTTGTTTAGGGTTTATCGCTCCCGCCGGCCTAAATGTTTTCGACATGAGAGTTTTTTTATTCCCGTCGGCATAATCGATTTTGTAGAAGAGGTTTTATGCTTGCTCCCACCGGCGTAATCGTTTATGCAGAAGAAGTTTTATGGTTGCTCCCGCTGTCCTACTCATTACTTCATCTGTAATTTCATTTTTTTCTTTAGGCTTTTTCCTACAAAGATTCAAGGTTTAATTTTTAGAGCTTATTTGTGCGATTGTGGGTTCAATCGCTCCTTCTTACCCATTCCTCAGATTTCTTCAGTTGGTTGAGCCTATTTCACCTATATTACTCTGTTTCAGTCGGGTAAGTGGGAATACATTTTTTATAAATCCACATTCTTGAGCGCCTGTTTGAAATGCTTTGGTAAATTCATTGTGCATCTTCTTTCACTGACTTGGTAGACTATAGTTACTAATAATATTTTGAAAATTTCTAAATTAAATTGTTTTGAAGATATAATTAGTGTTCATGGGTGAGATGCGGTTACCAATGTGCTACACTGTGATACACAGTAAAATGCAATATCATATTTGTTTAGTTTTGTCTGCTTCTATCTCCATGTTTGCTATGTTTGTTACTTAGAAAGATAGTTTAATGAGAAGCATACATGTCGACAGCAATGCATAAATTGAATAATAGAAGATATAAAAATGGGGTCTAAAACCATGGCAGACCCACATCCTTTGATGCTTAATAACTAAATTAAGTCTCATGAGAAGGACCTAAGGCTCTCTTCCTATATTGTACATTACCTAGGATGAAGTAGCAATGGTCATTTTAGCAGTAAGTTATGTTCATTGGAACTGACGGGAGATGGTAATTCCTGTAGTGAGATTTACCAAAAATTTACATCACAAATATATGTTGACCTGATTTTGGAAATAGTAAGACATGGCTTTCAAATCTGGTGAATAACAATATGAGGAAGAATGAGGGCTTTAATTTCTAGTTGTTTTTTTTTTAATGACTTTTCTGTTATGTTGTAAAACTTGGAACTTCTATCTGCTTATATGATGATGAATGATACAAATATATACCACAAATATAATGTATTATATACATTATTCTGAAATTTGTATTATATAACACGAATATAACACTAGATAACCTACATATAACATATAAACATTTTTATTGCGGTGAAATCTATTTCTTAGTATTTTGGTGTCTGTTCATGTTTAATAGGTTTCTTTATTATGAAATTATTTGGGTGTGTTTATTAGGTCATGGGTAAGAAAAGATCTACAGATAAATCACCTGCTAGAAAATGGGAAACTTCCATTGGTTTGACAAAAAGGCCTAAGATCGTGATTGATATATCAGATACGAAGACGAAGCAAAAGTCTGTAAAGGTGTAATTGAAACTAATTTGTAGTTTGTGTTATTTTTTTTATTGATGTTTCTTTGTACTATCATTCGTTTATTTCTCAGTCTATATTTGCTATTAACTGTTTTTATTGTAGTTTAGCAAGTGATATGTAGGTAATGTGATTTGTTTTTTTAGCATATTATTGGATTTTAAGTTGGAATTTAGGGTGAAGCAGATTTATTGAGTTTTAGCTTCTTCGATTTAGTTGTTAATATATTGTATTTGTGATGTTAATTGTAGATGATACCATTTATTTGCTAGAAGGATGCATTCTTGAGTATGATATTTTTATGATTTTATGATTTAATTAAGTTGAAATGATCTATATTATTATATCGTAATGATATATGTTTATTTTTCTTAGTTTAGCTAGTATGCTGCTTTTTTATTATATTATATTATATTAAGGGTATGATATGATGATGTTTTTGTTGCCGATTTTTCTTGGGGTGGTTAACTTTTTTTTTTTTTTACGTTATATGATTTGTATATTTAGATTATATGCTGACAGCACTATTTTTTTTTCAGCAATGGGGCTTTAAGAATCAGAATGATTTGGTCATCATTTGCATTGGTATGACAGGTTTCGTCTATTATGCATTGGCTAACTATGTGTGCATAATTTATGGAGTTAGTGCCCTTATTTAGGTCTGTATCCGTGGAGAATTCTTCAAAAAAGGGTGAAGTTGTTAGCGCGGCTGCTATATGAATTGGGTTATCCAAAATTGATATTGATGTGCCAGCATGCATTGAATCAACAAGCGATATGTAGAGGATACCTTGTACAATCTATTTCGCTTTTCTGCAAATCCAAGTAGAAATATAAATCACTATCATTTTCTATTGGAACTGGTGGGATGTTCTTTTTAACTTGGTACCTAATCTCTACACTAGCTGAAGTACATATGATTTTGGCAGTCTTTCGAACTATGTCCAATAATTTTGGGTATGTGCAATTATACAGAATCAAGATACCATAGACTTTAAAGTTTACGTATCAGTTATCTTCTCTCCAAAAAACTATTGTGATATATGAAGGTGTTTATATTGGTAATACCTTCAAACATACACTAATGTATCAATTGTGGTGTTATAATTTTTTTTTATCATTTTATTAAGTTCATATACTGTAGGATTTCATATCATATAATCTACATAAAATGTGTATATAACTTTTTCTGTGTTGCAATAAGAATTTTCTGCATTTTGATTTCCAAGAAATCGTATTAAATACAACACATATAACCTAATATAGCTTACATATAACATAATATTCCATTGTAACCAATTTTCTCATTAAAATATACTCAAGGCAATAACAACACAAATTTTGTAAATCATACTACATGTAATGATGTTTAAATATGTTGTTGATGACACTGCCAAAACACAATTTAAAAAAAAAAAAATTAGAAAATCAACATCAATAAATCATATATATTGAAATATGTTTTAATGATCAGTTATTATAAACCATTTAAATACAAAAAGAAAAAAAAACGTTTGTTCTAATGTTGTTCAAAACTTTTAGTATATATATATCGTTTGTGGTGGATATCTTTTACTTCTTGCCCCTGGTTATGTTGTATAATTGATGTAATTGTTTTGATGTTGATGGAACAAACAAATTATTTGTTTTATGCAATTTTAACCATGTTATACAATTATGGTAGTGTTATTTGTAAAGAATTCTTGATATATTTAATGATTATTTGATTTTAGGAAATTAATCTACAATTTAAAATAGTTGTCATAATAGATTCTTAGGGGTAAGGGGTATTATGAGAATATAGATATATTTAATTACGGATAATGGGTTATTTTTATATCGAATATATTTCAGTAATTATGTAAACAAATAATGATATTTTGTGTAAAAAAGTGTATTTGTTAACAATCACCCCAGCCCATAAAACTACTATTCTCATGCATAAGACGCCAACCCACTTTGGCCAGGAAAGTCAGATTCATGTTATGCATTCTTCTAATGCCAGGACCACCAATATGTTTGGAATTGGTAACTATATCCCAATTGACTAGATGCACCTTATGCCTGTCTTCGCTCCCTCCCCACAAGAAAGGACCAACCAACTGCTCAACTTCAGAACATATGGCCATGGATATCAAAGTAGTTTGCATTTGATCAGAAAAAAAATAATAATTAAACCAAACAGAAAAGGCCTATTAGCTCAGTTGGTTAGAGCGTCGTGCTAATAACGCGAAGGTCGCAGGTTCGAGACCTGCATGGGCCATTTTAGCCTTTAAAAGGCTTCTTTCTAAAAGTTGAAACTGCCATTTGACTTTGAACAGAAAGAAAAAGGAAAAATCAAATTTGCTTCATCTAAAGTTCCGCCTTTTAAAGCTAAAGCCCAACACCCAATCATGAGTTGTTATATCATTGGCCGGTCCATGTATTTAAGCCCAACATCAAATCATGAGTTGTCATATCATGAGTGACAATTTTAGAATTTATAAATATTAATTATATAATTATTAAAATATAATAGAATTTTTATAAATATCTATCGTTAAAATGTTCATTTGTTATAAATTAAAAATTAATTACAAATTAAATTTAGAAAACGTAATTTATTATAAAATTAAATATTCATTATAAATAAAGTAATAATTTATTAGTTTATTGAGATATATTCATTAGTTTATTCAAAAAATATTTATAGTTATAAAACTTTATTAATTTATTAATAAATATTAATTTTTTATCCATCCAATTAAATATATAAATAAATAAAAATAAATATTTACTAATAAACTAATGAATATTTTACTAATAAATTAATAAATATTTAATTTATTCGTAATAAAATTTTAATTTATTTAAAATAATAAATATTTATTTTATTTATAATAAATATTTTTAATAAATTAATGTATATTTATAATAAACTAAAAAATATTTAATTTATTCGTAATAAATCGTTAATTTATTTAAAATAATAAATATTTATTTTATTTATAATAAATTAATAAATAAATAATTTATTTGTAATAAATTATCAGATTATTTAGAATAAATATTTTTTAATAAATTAGTTAGTATTTATATTTTCAAAGTAATCACGTGACAATGTTCCTGATCTATATAAGGTCAAGAATATAATTTGCGCCAAATCATCCTCAGAAAAATCTCTGCGATACAAACAAAACCAGTTCCCAAAAGAAACAAATTAAGCAATGGCTGATTCTGATTCATCACTCTCCCTTCCTCCTCCTCTCGATCACATGGTCCCTCCTATCCCTCATGCAGATCCACCTCCTCCTCCCCGCCCACCATTTCACTCCCCTCCTCCTCCTCCTCCGCCTTGCCCCACTCCCCACTCTTCAGTTCCTTTCTTCTTCAAAAGACCTTCGGTTAGATTCACTTCCGAGTTTGACAGTGACAGCTCCTTGTTCCTTCACAAGGTTTCTTGTAAATTGTTTGATAGCCTTGCTAAATTCAGGCTCTCTTTTCTAAACGACAACAAAGGACAAGTCTCTGACCCTCATATTTCCGTCACTTCTAAGCTTCTCTCTATTCACTATGATCTTGAAGAACAAAATGCCCTTATCAATGGCTCTTTTTATCTCGTTCCTACTTTGCACTTCAAGGCTGCCCATGATGTCAAGGTTCCAACTTTTCTCTTTTGCTTGATGTATTTTATGGTTTTCTTCGTACATGTTTGAAGGATTTGAAACATTAGTTCAACTTGTTGTGTGTTTGGAATTGAGTTTGATGAGTTTTCTTTTAGACATATAAGCTACTTTTATTCCATGTGCATATGCAGCTGTTAATCGAATACATTCCTGCCGTTTTCTCTGTTTGTGAATTTTTAATTAAGGATTTTGTCCTTTCATGCTGTGAACAGTTTCTTAGCTTTTCAAGGTCTGCCTGAAGTAGTAGAAGCAATATTGCTTAATTCTCGTACCAATCAAATATATACTGTCTAGTGTTTCTCTTAGTTCTTATACATGGATTGTCCAAGGTGCCAGTTTCGTAACTAATCTATCAGCTTCTGATAAACAAGTTTTCACCTCATATGCCTCATGTATGGGGAAAATGAATGAGAAATGAAATTGTGTAGAATGATTGCTATTAAGTGTGCTCAGCCCAGGTTTGAGGTTCCTTGTATTGATCTTGTATTGAAACCTATATTATACACTTACATATGTAATGCTGAATGAATATTCAGTGATAAGGTAAATAGTTATGGTAAGCCTGCTACAGTTTAGATATGTTGTCGAACATCTCTCTTGAGATGTGATTTCTACTGTTGAGTAGGACATAAACCTCATTCTAAATATAATTTGGAGAGGATGAGATAGCTTCACTTTGTAGAAATTTCATGCTATTTATCTTATGTCATGGAAATTGATGTTTCAATTAAATTTGCAGGCCACATATTTAAAAGCAAGGTTGTAAAAACTGGTCTAGTCAATGAACCGGGGAAGCCGGCGGGTCACAGATTTAAGGTTGAACCGGGCCACGTAATATTTTCATAAAATATAGTGTCTCATATATAATAAAATGTAATGTCTCATACATAATAAAAATATAATATAAGTTGTTGGAGGTTATTCTTAGTGTAGAAGACTAATATAACATGTCTCATATTCTTTTTTTTTTAAATCATATTTTATATATTTGTATAACTAAATATTTAATTAATTATTGAATGTAAAGGTAACCTATAACTTGAAAATACAATCAATCATAAATATCAAATTGTAAAAAAAAAGTAATATAAAAAAGAAATAAGAAAAGAGATATAAAAGGGAGTGAACAATCTCACATATGACATAACATCTTATAAATAATGGTAGGTTAAGCCTTAAAAAACATGTTTATTTTAACCAATTTGATTAGTTTGCGGTTAACCCATTTAGTTTTGGAGTCAATTTTTTAGTTGAACCGGTTGAATTAGTTGGATTGGACCATATTTAATAATTAATTTTTTTTGCAAAAAATTAAAAGAAAAACCAGGAAAAATCGGTCAACCCGGTCCGGCTCCTAGTTTTTCCGAACATTGTTTAAAAATTCATGGTGCATAAATTAGCATTTGTGCACTGTTCTCTAGTATTTCCCTCTCTGTGGTGCAGATGTTTACTTCTAGGAATATAAAGAGATTTTTTTGGTTTCAACTTTCAAATGCATTTGTCAATAATGCATATAAGTTCTCATTCTCATCTTTGACATCTGCTGTGTTTTTCCTCCAGGCACAACAAGGAGAGGTGGCAGTCATAGCAAAGCTTTCTGATCCTGGCTATGCACTTGAAGTGTCATCTCCTGTTCCAACAGTTGGCTTGGTAAGAATGATCCTTGGCATGCTATTATTGAATGGTAGAATTGCAGCTCCAGCTATAGGAAACTGGGTGATCTGTGGCCTGATGCGGCTTCCACTCACTGTTTTTAGTTGATATAGATGTAGATAAACAATTAAAACATGAATACAAATTTCCATTGCCCTTGCTTGGATCCCTAATGGTGCAATTTTTTATTTATTTAATTTGAGATGCTGATGGGGATAGTGATGAAATTATGAAACAATATAATTTCTTTGGTTTTGAAACTAAACCTATTGTTTGTTTTCTACCTATTAACTCCTAATTTTTCAGCAGAGAGCAACCTTAAAATTCCCCCTTGGTGAAGTCTCTCTTGAGGAGAGAGAAGATGAGGAAGTGAAAAGAATATTGTCAGTAAGTGGAATTGTCAAAAGCCAGATAATGAACGGACTCTGCACTGCTCAATTCAGTGATGAAGATTTGAAACTAAGATACTTTTATAAGGTAGGTTCTGAATCTGCATGGTACATCAGTATATTTTTCTTATTCTTCTGTTTTTAACGTGGGATTTGAAAATGGTACCTATTATTTGGAGCAGGTTTGGTTACCATCATAATTGACTTGCATTCTCCACTTTTTTACATCCTCATACTAATTGCTTGCACTTATTACTCTATAAATGGCTTAATTTTAACAAACTGAATGGGTTATGTTCATCTTGCAACCTTCACCAAGGTGCTTGGCTTCTCAGTTATTTTTCAGTTGCAGCATGCTTGAAGTGCTGCTTAGCCATGCGTTATTACTCTACATAAAAGATATTCTGTTGAGAGTTTTGAACTAATTACAGGATGAAGCACTTTCATTTATTCCTAGCATTTCTCTGCCTTCAAATGCTTTATCATTTGCATTCAAGCGTCGGTTCAGTCCTAATAATAAGTTGAGGTTGGAAATCTCTCTCTGTTATGCTAAAATCTTTATCTTTTAGGCTGATGATTTACTGGTTAGCTATTAATATCTTATGGCTGGAAATGAATTTTATAAATTTCAACCTGCATCCAGATACATTGGTTTATGATGAATGAGTTGTAATTTTCCATGAGAGACTTTGGAAAACTTTCTAGTTTGTTAGCTCATAATTCTGGAATTTTCAATAAATTGCTAGTATGTAAAAGCAACCCATAGATATTCTCATCAACTTACTGATAAGCCCCAATATACAGCACTTGTGCTCATAGTGAGCTGGGTAGTGATAGATGGGCTGGTCAGTGGTTGTGGGCTGTCTATGGTAGAGTTTTTCTGCATAATCATTGTTTTGCATTGTGCTGATTGTTCTAGAAGGTAAAGGCTGAGGGTAGTCTTGGAATGTTGCTTTTAAGTTTGTTACAGCCATGGGTAGTTTTCTATAAAGCTAGTAGGTTTTGTTAAGAAAGGATGTCTGAGTATTTTGTAAAAAGGTCCTTAGTGACTGTGGAGAGCCACAAGCCTCTCGAAAGCTTGTGATATATGTCCTTCAATTCAATTTCTCTCCAAATTTCAATTCTTTTTTTATTCCTTTGCTTTGTGCTTGTTGGTTCATGTCATGTACATTACACAACTAATGGCAGGCTGGATATAACTAGAATTTGACAGCATTTAACTATGCTGAAATGCTCCTGAAGTGCTTGCTATAGATGCATGAGAATCGGCTAAGACTATATGGTTTATTCTAGTTCGCAACTAGATATATATTTCTAATTTTAATGCTATGCCATGTCATTTTGAATCATGTTTGGATTTTGAAATATATCTTTGAAGGGGATCATCATTTTTGGCATACAAGGAATCATCATCCTGGTGCCCATGTTGGTTCTAGGTATTTTATGCGTTTGACACGGATGCATTAGGATAAACCAAAAAGTAGCTCTAACATACACAGTCCTATGTTAATTAATGTTTATGGTGTTCTTCTCAATGAAGTTCTCAAGATGGATTCCCAACTTGCAAGAAGAATTTGCGATGCAAAAGAATGTTGCCTAGTTCTTATTTTGTTTTAATTTAACATATTTTTGGTAAAAATGAAAAGTCTTTAACAACTCTAGAAGATGAGAAAGGGAAAATAATCTTCACAACATGCTACAAGTTGCAGAGTTCCCTTGCAAGATTGGCTATCTGAGAACTTATTCGTTAGGAAATTAAATAGGCTGTGCGAATGGTTAAGATTTTTAATATTATCATTCTTCCCCTTTCAGCAATCATTTACTTTTTTCACAGTTTACATTTTCTTTTGGTACATTGTTGTGATCAGCAATTGGTATAATTTTGATTCCAACAACTGGAGTGCTGTGTACAAGCAAACATATGGCAAGGATTACAAGTTTAAAGCTGGTTATGATTCAAAGGTGCGTCTTGGTTGGGCATCGCTTTAGGTAAGTGCTACACTTTCCTCCACTTTGTTCCTTTTGGCTACAAATATTAATTTTATAAATTGCATCCATAGTTGTTAAAGGCGTGCCTCACTAGGCTCCAGCTTTAGCGCTTTGAAATCCCAAAGGCAGACACTATCACAAAAGTGTGCGCCTTAAGCCTAAGGCGAGGTGCACCTAGGCGCACCTTAGTGACATTAATTTAATATTTGTATTTTTTTTTGTTTTTAGTGTCGGGAAATCTAAACCATTGATTATAAATTGAAAAGAACTCTTAGTATGTTTTACCACACTTAATTATTTCCAAAACAAACAATAAAAATGAAAAAAAAAAGTTAGGGCAAAGAAAACATTTGTTCCAGCCTCCACAAAGACAATTTGAACAACACAATTTAGGTACAAGACTAATTGTGTTTTGTTATGATAATTCATAATTGATAAGTGTTAGAACTTGTTAAATACATTATTAGTAAGTTTAAGATCCTTGTATGTTTAGTAAGCCTATGAGTTTTGTGTTTAAGATTTCAAACCTTAATTAAGTTTTTTGTGTATGTGTTTCTATTTTGTTGTTATGACTTATGTATTTTGAGTTTTAATATTTATAATATTATATCACTTTGATAGTAGTCTAATAATAAAATTTATAATTTTTCAATTATTTTTTATTTTTGCACCTCATGTCACTCGGGCTTGCGCCTGCTCCTAGGCTCCATGACCCCTTAGTGTTTTAATACGTCTTTAATAACTATAAATTTTATAGAACTTGCCACAAACATTTGGCATTTCTTATTTTGTTTATATGTATATATTTATATGCCATACTTGAGCTGTCAAGATTTGGTACTTAAGATGAAAAATGTAGAACTTTCTGAGCAGTAATTCATTCAAATTACATTTCTATATTTTCTACTAAAATTTGAAAGCAAGTATGCAAATTTTAAAAGCAATGTTGCTACTTCTGTAATGTTAGTGCTGCTATGATCTTATTTATCATTTTAATATTAGCTTTAGTCATGGAGGCCTTTTCTTTTTGAGAATAAGTTCTGAAGTTAAAATATATGAAAATGTTTTTACACCGCAACAACCATTGATAAATTTTGTATAAATATTTTGTCGCTGGAGTTTGTTCAAGAAGTAGCATGATATAAGCTGAAAAGACATTAATGTGATAATGAATCCTAAGTTTAAGTAGTTAACTTTTAGGAACCCTAAACCATGGGGTTGAATGTCCCCCTAAAATGTTTTATTATAACTGTGTTTCTGTTGAAGAGAGGACTTTGGGATCTGGCATAATCCCTTTGCAATTATTGGAGACAAAGTGCAGACTTTAGCATCATCTTCTTCATGAAGTTAGGCATTTAGAATATGGCTTTGAGGTTCATGTGTATTTGTTGGCACCGAAAGACAGATGACTCAATAGTTGATACCTGAAATTTTAGTTTAGTGGGTATCAATTTGTAGATGCAGATGCTTCCTTTACATCTTTGCGATTGTCTTGCTTTACTATTGCATATTGATTGGCATCGCATTGAATACTTTACTTTTTTTCTCCTTGATTAAATAAAAAAGTAATATTTATCTATGAAGCTTGTGCCCCATCTATATATTATACTACGTATATGATTCATTTGTTCCATTCATCCAGTGCTGACAGATCCCATCTAAAGAGGAAATTAGATCTTGATTTCCAGCACCCAGAGTAGGAACCATTCAAATCTTTAATTTTTGACAGATTTGACAATCACTTCTGAGGACGGTACCATTTCAATGCATTGATAAGGTAATCAATAACTCGAGTTTGTTGTAAGTATGTGGTATTATGTCTCATTTTGTATACTGGCAGAACAAGACTTTCTTGGGTATTTTCACTTATAGTATCATTTTTCACATTTAGCACAAATATTTGTTAAAAATGGAAACAGTGAGTTATTTTTCACATTGCAAGAGAATTTGTTAAATTTCTCAAAATTTTGCGGCTCAAGTTCCAATGTAAATCGTGTTTATATTATTATTATTATTATTGTTGTTGTTATTGTCGGCGGTCAAGAAGGCCTAAATTGGAGAGGCTTGAGGACAGAAGTTAATGTTTTAGTTACTTTGAACTTTTGAAGGCTTTTTCTAGTGGAATTTGCTGTTAGATTATAATTTCTTATCATGAAGTTTCAGGTCTGTTTCTCATTTCTGTTGTCTTTAGTTTTCTGCAAATGATTGACTCATTTTATTGAATAGCAACATATAGTTGGGACTGCTGAAAGTTTTCTTTGGGTGAGCTGTGAACGTGCAATATTTATGATTATAACTGCAGCTACATTACGAAATGCGAGATGATTATTTCTTTAATATGTCTGGTAGCCATCAATTTGCCATTGATATTAAGAAGATGAATTAATAATCATACGAAATAGAGATGTGGACAAGTATTAATCAAATTACTTAAACATTTTGGCTACTTGGTACTGCATTGTTCGGTTTTCCTTAAACGTGTACTCTGGTTGCCGCTTCATCTGCCTGAGCAACGAGAGCTTGCAAGTATTATATATATATATATATATATAACTATGCATAAAATTGCAAATAGAGTTGGAAACATTTTTAAAATTTGAAAGGAAAAAAACATTTTATCCTTTAATGAGTCCCTCTAACGTGAATTCTACAGTATTTGAGTTGTAGGATATAACTAAATGGTAAATAAAAAAAAGGAAAATTTACTATTTATTCTATATAGTTTGATATAAATGTTTGTATTTCTCTGATATTTAAAAAATATATAATTTGTTCTCTATAATTTGATATAATGCACTGATATCTTTCTAAAGTTTGAATATACTAGTAGAAGAGAATATTCTTTTTTGTTTAAGGATGTATTAGTTCAATAAATCAAATTTACAGAGAGGTATTAATATAATATATCAAAATTTCAGGAGTAAATAGTATAATTTTAAAATATCAGAAAGATATTAGTGTATTATGTTAAACTATAAGGGGTAAATTATATATTTTTAAAATCTTAGGGAGATATTAGTATATTATATCAAACTATAGTGAAAATAATAATTTTTCCTAAAAAAAAATGTACGAAGAGTTTTTGTTCGAAGATTTTACATAAAATAGTAAATTTTAACATTCTCCTCTTTTTTTTTTTCCTTCAAAATTACCTCCATTTTTATTTTTTTTATTTTTACTATATATATATATATATATATTTTTTTTTTTCCCTTCTCTCATTTCCTATCCATTACCCTCTATGTTTCCCCATCTCCATAGAAGGGTCTTGAATGACTCCTATATACTCAAAATACTCCATTGAGTTATTGCCAGAATGTTAAACAGATAAAATTTGTTTATGAAACAGTTTTTTTCCTCTTTTAATCATATTAATATTATTATAATTTATATCCGTTAAATTTAAATTCATATCCGTATAAATATGTATCGTTTGATTGTATCGTATTATAAATTGTCAACTCTAAATTGTCAGCTCTAGCTGTAAGTTTTAAATAATTTAAATTTAAATTCTTTTGAATTTAAAGATCTAAAAACAGCTTTCAATAATAATTTTGGTTATTTCTATATATAACGTTTTAATCAGTATTTGAATGTCTTAAAATGTTAGGACCTTCAATTTGATTAAAGGCCTTGTTGGATTTTTTTTAATAAATACAAAATAAAAGGATTAGGATTTAAATGAAAAAATATACTTTGCAAGCTATTTGGATTTCGGTTAGAGAAAAAATTCATTTGAATCATTCATTAACCTTGACGAGATAAACTTGAACTCATATTCGAATTTAAAAAATATTTTAGGAAAATTATTATTTGCCTCTTACAATTTGATATAATATACTAGTACCTCCTTAATGTTTGAAAAATATACGATTTGTCTTTTGTAGTTTAATATAATACAGTGATACTCTTCTAAGGTTTGAAAATTATACTATTTACCCTTTGAAGTTTTGACATATAATACTAATACTCTCTGCAAATTTGATTTACTGGACTAATATATCCCTAAGCAAAATAGAATATTTTTTTTTATTAGTGTATTGTATTCTTTTTCAAATTTCAAGAGATCATTAGTGTATTATGTCAAATTATATGAGACAAATTGTATTTTTTCAAATTTTAGGAGTAGTAGTGTATTATATCAAAATATATGGGATAAATAGTAATCTTCCTAAATCTTTTTGAGGCCTAACTCGAGTTTAAAATTGTTTGGTTCATTAGTTTGTGAATATATTCATTTAAAAGCTCATAAATATATTCATTTAAAAGTTTATAAATGTGTTTGTTTAAGCTTGTTTATTATTGAGTTCGAGCTCGAATTTGAACCTTTTGCATTATTAGTGAACGAATCAAATTCGACCTTTTGTTATTATTAATTAACGAACTGAACTCAAACTGAATTCGTTAATCATAATAGATAAGCTATTTACAAGTAGAGTTTGAACCACTTGTGAGTCATGAGCTTAATAATTTTGAAACAAACATAATTCGATATTAAATATAAAAACTTAAATTGAGCTCGATTTTATAGCATTTAAATGAATCGAGCTCCAACTCATCAATATTTGGCTCGACTCAATTCGATTGTAGCTCTAGTAAGAGTTCATTATTTATTAACTAAAAGTTTCAAATTCGAATCTTGCATATAAAACACTTTTAAAACTTGAAAGAAAATATTTTATCTCTTTGATAGATATATCTGAAGTTTAAGTTAAATATAAACTTTGATAGCAGTTATTATTTGTGTATCAATTACCAAAAATAAGTGATAAACTCTTATTTAAGAAATATATATACACGTATATCAACAATTAAATGAATATGCATATAATCTGAACTTTTTATTAAATGTACATATCAATTATTTGATAAATATATTGTAACATGTGTTCGTTCATCATATGCCAAATATATCATAAAATAAGCCTTAGAATAAACCCTACATCTCAAATTATATATTTGAAGATTAAGAAGGTATAAGAATTATGATAATAAAACATCATAGAAAATATTAGGTTTTGGAAAAAGATACATATATATATATATATATAGTACAGTCAGAATTTGGGACCAAAGGAGGAGGAGATGTCAACTTCATAAATTTAAAACCTTAAGCACCGAGACTGAATGCAAGCATGTGATAGGGAGGGAAAGTAGAAAAACAAATAAATGAATAAATTGACCAGAGAATAAAAGACTGTGTCACTCAGAAATAAGCTGCAAACTCATTTACTGGTACTACTTCTTCTGCTACTTCAACTGAATTCCCTTTTACTACTCTAAATTCCTTCTGACTCTTCCCTGCTATCACTTTTTTTTTTTTACAAATTTATTATTTAATTAGGCTTTTGAGCTGAAAATTTATTCAATTTACTTTATGATTTTGTACCATTAATTCTCTCAACTAAAAATTTGTTCCATTGAATTGGTTAATTGCCAAATTTATTCACTCACTCTTTGAACTGCCAATTTCAATTTAATTTAATTCCTCAACTGAAAATAAATATATAAATCAATTAATTTAACCTCATCATGAGAACTAATAATTTTTCCATTGGGGGAATGAGGCAAGATTGAGGACAGTTGGAAATTTTTGAAAATAGAGATGGATATGGTAAAATGTACTTTTAATGACAGTGGTGAAGTCATAACTCTAAATTAGAGTTACAACAATTTATATACTAGACTTTCTGTATTATCGATAAAAGAGCAAATATTAAAAAATTATATAAATTTACGTATTATTATATATATTTTAAAATAATTAAAGGAATCATGTAGTTCCTCCGGTGAATGTACTGGCTTCTAATAGGTGAAGATAAGGCAGTCAGTTTCTCAACATTAAAAGGAAACAAAGGCAGGAGGGTGAATGCATTCAAGACATAGCTTCCATAGAAACACACAGTGGATGTTAGCTTAGTACGTTTTAGATTAAAGAAAAAAAAAAAGAAAGACTTCCACTCCTTGTTAGCTAAGTCATAATTATAGCATGCAGCTCTTTCCTTTTATTTACTCTCTTTACCTACAGATCTTTCAACTCATCATCCCCATTTCTGTGCACCGCACTAGCACCTATCTTCTCTCAGACTTTATATCAAACACCGTCGTCCTTCTCTTTTTGGTCAGCTATGACCACGAAAACAAGCAAGAAAATGAAGGGCTTTACCTGCCATTCCACTTCTGCAACTGCGGTTTGCACAGTAAGTGATTCTCGCTCTGTGATTGTGCCCAGAAAATCTGATAGAAGCTCTACAACTACGGTTGATAACCCATCATCATCAAGGTTGAAGATGATGACTACTGTCAAGTATTCTAGACTTGTAGATTCGCCAGGGCTTCTTCCACCTAATGCTAACACATCATCATCATCATCATCATCATCATCTATCAAGAAAGAAGAAAATAAAAACCAGGCTAATTACAGACCAAAACCTCCTCTACTTTCTTCATCATCTGACCCAGTTTTTCAGGTTTGATCCTTTTATCATGCAACACGACACGTCGTTTAATTGTTTTATTGACATCACGTGATAAATCAAGGCAATGAAATTATTATTTTGTGTTCAATCTTGGACAATATTGATAAGAAAAAAAAAACAACAAATAAAAATTTAACCATATAGAAAATAATGTCATAATGTTATATATATATATATAGGACAACAATTAATGACGGATAAAATATATTGAATGATGTGCCAATTACTCATCTTCTCATATTTTTTTCAGGAAAAACTTTAAAATAATTAAAAAGTAAATATAAATGATGCTCTTGGAGTTGTGATTGCAGGTGGTTGTGATGCGAGTTTCTCTTCATTGCCAAGGCTGTGCTGGTAAAGTGAAGAAACATTTATCTAAAATGGAAGGTAATTAATTAAATTACATATAGATTTTCACAATTATATACAAATAAACATGTCAAAAAATTATATATAAATAAAAGAAATTAATGTGATGTGATGTGGTAGGAGTGACATCATTCAGCATAGATTTAGAGACACAGAGGGTGACTGTGATGGGACATGTATCACCAGTTGCAGTTTTGGAGAGCATTTCAAAGGTGAAAAGAGCTGAGTTTTGGCCTTGCTCATGAATCTCGCAAATTTGCTGCCCCTTTTCAACTTAAACAAGTGCTAGCTGCTCATATTCCTCTCCTATATAAATTACATTTGCTTTGGGTAATTAATTGTTCAACTTCTTCTTCTTGTTATATTCCAATCACTACTTTAAATATCATAGTAGTTGCCTCCATTATTTATTTTAATTAAGGTTTTGGCAGTATACTCTAATACACTAAAACTCATATATATATATATATATATATATATATATATGATAAATTTTTAAATAAACTCAATCTATAATATCCTTTATAGACCGAGTCAGTCACTTATTGATATACATTTAATTATTTTATTTTTGTTGATTGAAGTAATTCAACATGCATACATTTCCTGGGGCGGATCCATAGAGGAGGCCAACAATAGAGGTACAATTGAGTTGAGTCGATATAGTACTAGTCTCGAGTTCGACTTAATTAAATTACTCGAACTTGACTCAAACTTGATTAATCTTTTTTTTTTTCCAATAGTTCGAAATTCAACTCAAAAGATATTCAAGCTCGACTCGATAAAGCTTGATTCAGCTAAAAAATTTAAATAGCATACTCAACTTGATTCAATTCAAAACATATTCGATTAAGCTTGATTCGACTCAAATTAAAGAAGAAAATATAGAGTTTTAGGTTGTTTAAATAGTGAGGGTAAAAATATAATTTGATAAATAACAAAAATATTTGAGTTCAATTAAACTTACGAGCCATACGAATCGAGTATTGTGATATTCGAACTTAACTTGATAAATTAATCAAACTACTTGAGCTCGAATTCGATTCGATTAATTCCAAGTTGAATTTGAGTATTTTGTAAGTTTGAGTTCCAATAGCTCACTACCTTTATAGCCCTAGCCAACAATAATAACTAAAGTGTAAATAATAATAACAATAAAAGTTAAATATATTATATAATTTTAAACACATCAAGTACTTCTCCTTCAATATTAGTTTTTCGACATATAAAAAGTATTACAGAAAATATTTAAAAATGTGTTTTAATGAATAGCCAACTTAAAGAGCTAATAGTAAAAGATAATCATGTTATATAAGTTCAAATATAAAAATGCAATGGAAAAAAGTACAATAAAGAATAAAAAATAAGTGTAGTGCATAAATATAGTGCATAGTGCATAATTTCATATACGAAAAAATATGTACTTGATAACTATTAATTATATGTATTATTATTACTAACATAGGGAAAGAAAACAATAAAAGTTATTGTAATATATGTTCAAATTTTTTATAAATTTTATAATTTCTTCTAAATCATTGACATTTCTTGTAACAAAAAATAGAGAGAGGCCATATGAGTAAATTATAAATTTTAGTTAAGAAATTTTTTTAAAAATAAAAAACGTTGTCCCCCTTGATTCGGAATTAAACAACCCTTAGGCTCTAAAATAATCCTTTATTTCATTTTTAAGAAAAAGACCATGGTATTGAAAGATCGATCTTAACTTCTGCCCTTGTACATTTCATTTGATGATTTGATTAGTCTATAAATAATATAATAAGCGGGTGGATTATGCCAATAATACTCTAACTATTTAACTCATAATAATTTAGTACCTAATGTATTATTTGTAATAGAAAACTCATTAAACTTTAATTTTGTAATATAAAAGTATCTGCTATTTAAATTTGTTAAACAATTTAACGAAATGTTTGTGGACTTTCCATATATCAATGCTTTGTGTACAAAATGAATCCACAAAAAATTTTCACTATTTAACAGAATGTTAGATTATATTTGGTTTGAGAAAAAATGAGAGAAAGTGTAGAAAAATAATGACAAATATGAAAATTTTGTGGGATCCATTTCGTAGATGTGACATTTATACGTAAAATTTTTTTGTTAATGTAGAAAATCTATATCAGCATTATGTAAAATGATATTTAACAAATTTTGGCGACATGTATTTTTATGATACAAAATTAAAATTTAAAGGGTTTTATGTTACAAATAATAATTTAAATACTAAATTATTATGAATTAAATAATTGGAATAATACTAAGTCTTTCTCGTAAATTTGTAAACAATACATTGCGAAGATTTTAATTCAGAACTTAATAAGAAGAGAAGGATTGGATTTTAATCGAACCCATTTTTATTATTTATTAGTAGTTTAATGAATACCACTTAAAGAGTAGAGTCCAATTTTTAATTAAATCGCACCTCTTCAGATAGATATGAGTGTGTGTTTATAAAGAACTGTTGCAAATTACTGCAATCACTTCAGATTCATTCATTACAGAAAATTTGAGGTCCATCTGAATTTTGTCAGTAATATGTGAATTTCTCATTGTGTGAAATATGAACTGAAAATCCAACCCAAATTTTTTGAGTCCTTGTAGCATATGTAAATTAAAGACAACAAATTCAATCATTATATATTCACCGATTGCAAAAATCGGTGATTAAAAAATTAATTAGGAATAATTAGGGAAAAATTAAACAAATCAATTAAGGCCAAAAGTATTGACTAATTTGAGCTCGTAGTAGTATTTTTGAGAGCTCATCCGACAAGCCCAAGAACCTTCCTTTTTGAGTCATACAATGAACAGACCTTCTCTTTAACTCCACAAGTAGATTTCTCTTTCGAAAACAACAAAAATTTATATCTAACAAAGGAAAAACAGATAGGGCAATCAATACAGGCACCTCATGAAGACACTGACAGCATGATACTTCAACTGGCGCAACATTATCCACTGACTAGTTTGTAAGCTATTTCTAGTACTTGATGAACACAAGGTAGTATTCAAATATAATTGGGCCATTCAAAACACAATTAGAATAGATTGTCAATTCTAAATTGGAGCTTGCTAAAATTTCTATTAATAGAAAATGATGTCTAGCAATCACAAAAGGAGAAATCAACAATGCTAGATTCGTTCCAGCTTCAAGTAAACGAGTCCAAGAAGATCAAAAAACATTACAAATAGAATTGCACTTAGAAAAGAGAAGTTCCCTTGCCCTTCTTGTCTCCACCAATCTCAAAATGCTTGCACCTCTGCAGAAACAATAGCCAATCAGCAACCACTAACAACTAATATAACATGGATGACCATAAGCAGTAAGCAAAAACAATCAACCAAAAATTTATGAAAGGCAGACCTTGATTGGATGCTGAGACACATGCTTGCAACCTTGACATTGGAGCCTCAGAACAATCTTCTTGGTGGTTTTGGCCTGCACGAAGATCACAGAAAACTTAATTGTTAGATCTGCAACCTCCCTGTGTTTTTTTTCTTGTCAATAAGAGTTAATCACGTTCAGACTGAAAAAAATACAGATGCTGCATGCGCATTTACCTTCTTGTGGAAAACAGGCTTTGTCTGCCCACCATATCCTGACTGCTTCCGATCATAACGCCTTTTCCCCTGTGCAGAAAGGCTATCTTTCCCCTTCTTGTACTGTGTGACCTTATGCAAGGTGTGCTTTCGACATTCCTTGCTCTTGCAGTATGTTTTCTTTGTCTTGGGAACGTTCACCTATGCAACAAAAGTTGTTACAAAAGGATCATGTCCGTCATCTATTCATATTATTTTAACACAAACAATCAATTGCATTTTCCTTCATAGTCATCCTTAAAACACAAGTAAAAAAAAAAAAAGCTTTGGGGTTAATAAATAAAATGTCTTAAAACTTGTATTCCAACTATGGAATATGCTTTCTCTTGTGCTCTTCTAATCATATTGTATCATCACATCTAACAACACTATCTTATATCATCTTAGAAAAATATCTAGCTTTGAGCATATGAAACTAAGACTACAGCTAAATCTACCAGTGAAGTTCAACACTAGATTTGAAGCTTCATAAAAAAATCTCCTTTCAAGACGTATAAACTCAATCCATCTGCCAAAAAGACAAGGACTTTCAAGAGTACAAAACCCACCATATGTCTTCAATTTCGACCAAAATCACAGAGGCCTCTCAACAATAAGACAAAATGGAGATCGGTTGACCCACCTGAAGGACTACATCAACGAGAAATAATATCGCTTTTAAATTAACAATACTAGTCCTTCCCATCTCATAAAATATTCTTATTTTGAGCACAAGACTTCTCTTTACTGACGCCAAAAGATCAACTCAAAAGACAAACACATTATTCACAATAACAAATTCAGCTGGAAACAGAACAGAGGCAAACAGAATACAGTAAAAGGCAGAAAATCAGGCAAAGAAGAAGAATATCCAACAAGCAGAATTCGGCTTACCATGATGGCTGTCCTCGAAAATCCCTAGAGAGGAGACGAACAAGCGGCGTTCAGGTTCAGACTCGGTAGCGAGTCAAAAGCTATGCTCTTATAGAATTGTGGATTAGGGCTGACGTGTTGAGCTTCAGTCCTTTTTCTCTTGCAAGTTGGGCCGGACGAACCCACTACGTTTTATGTGAGGACTAATTCAGTAATTCTCAATTTTTTTTCCTCAACTTTTAATTGAGAGAGAATTAGTATACTATTACTTGAATTTTTTTTTAAAAAAACTATTACTTGAAAGTTAAAACTTCATTTATTTCAAATTTTTTAGTTATTATTATAATTAAATTTGAAAAGAAAATATCAGTGTTTAGTATTATTACATGTTCATTTGTAAAATTTAAGAATCAACATTCAAAAAAATTAATAAATGGGTATTGTTACTATATAATTAAAAAATATTTTATAATCAGAAATTAAATATAATATTGGAAACAAAAAGAAAAGAGATATATAGGCATTAATTATATAAATTAACCACAAATTATTGGATTTTCCAAATTTGAGTAGACATGCTCGTTTCACGGACCAAGTTCAAAAATATTTTAGGGTGCACAAGCTCGTTTCTAGTTTAGATAGATTGAACAGTAACTGGCTTGAATACGAGAAAAGAGAGCGGCATGAGCCATGTAGACATTTGAGGATTTGGTTTCTATCTCCCATTGTTGTTGGTAAGGATGGCTTTAGCCTTGAGGTGCTTTTGAATAAAAAGCAATGGAAGGACTTGATGTAGGCAATGTAACGTAGTTTTTTGAGGTTAGTGGAGATGTGCTATGTTTGTAAGATGGAGAGTAGTGGAAGTAATTGATCCGGCCATTGATATGAACAAATGAGATAAATAAAGCAAGACCAAGATGAATATCAATTCTCCTATTGCTTCTCACAAAGTCACAAAAACTCACTCACTCTCTCATTTTGGAACAAATCGCATGACTATTATACGAGACTGATATTTTTAATAAATATGCCCAGCTACCCATCAAGCCTTTATAAAGATTAGTTGCTCATATGATAAAGATTGTAGAAGATATATTACAACACCAAAAAAACAAAATGAAAAAAAAAATTCCTGCAGTAAATGAAACAGAACAGCTTCTACAAACATCAATTTGCTAAAACATAGTAATGGCAGCAATGAATAAAAGCTTTAACTCCAGCCAGAGAGCCCTAAGATTCACACACTGTGTGTGCAGAGTATCAGAAATTTCTAGGCCCTTCCTCAAAGTTAAAATGCACTTAATGGACTCTTAGCAAAGTAATCACATGCACTAATAGTTGACCGGACCCCAAATACACCAAAC
This sequence comes from Balakata baccata, assembly GCA_949630135.1. Classification (NCBI taxonomy): domain Eukaryota; kingdom Viridiplantae; phylum Streptophyta; class Magnoliopsida; order Malpighiales; family Euphorbiaceae; genus Balakata; species Balakata baccata. Next base: position 33,887 of record CATIWF010054891.1, read on the forward strand.
AGCTAATCTTATTTTCAAAATTCTGCTGACGAAAGCCCTCCTCTTGTGGTGGTATGCTATGCTCTAAACATCAGCAATTCTCTCATTACAACAAGGAAGAGTTACCATTTGGATCTGAGGACATTCCCAATTGACCTGTTGTTTAAATGTTGTATCTCCACCTCAAATACGGTACAAACCTGTCACAAAAATCCAACGTCAAGCAAGATCCAACTGCAATTCATCATCCAAAAGTGCATCCATCTAACAGACACCAGGCAGCAACTTATTTTAGTATAAGACATAAAACTCAAAATTATTTAAGTACTATCTAAAGAAACATATCTAACAATCCCCATAAACATTGACAAATGTCATGCCATTGGTGGACTCAGCTCACCTTGGGTTACATGGGGAAATACAAATGAAAATAGTTATATCATCATATAGATTCCTGAAAGACTAACAATTTTAAGAAGCTTTTCAATAGATATGCATCTTCTGAAAAAAAAAAAAAAACCTTTCCAAGGATTTAGTGCAAGCAAAATGTCTCGGATCCCATTTTGCATTGAAATTAGCTTGCGCACTTCAACATCTCAAATGTATACTTTTTCCTTTCTACACTCCTAAGCTATTGCCTCGGGCGAGCATTCATTTTTATTTAATTTCAAAAACACCATTATTACATCCTTGTGTATGCATATACAAATGTTTTCCGTTTAAGAAATGAAGGGCAGTAACAAATGAAAGAAGAAAAAAATTGTCCAGTGGATCTCTAATCTCTCTTTCCACTTTCAAGATGAATCCTTAAGTTCAAAATTATTGTTAGGCGAGATACTTCAACAATTTCACCTCCCTAAGTATAGACAATTTGTGCAGGTAGACCAAACAAAATTGATTTAGAATTTGGTGGTACCTAAATCAATTGTGAAGTTATTTGCTAAATAACAAACCTATAAAGTTGGAATCAAAGATCAAGGCTTTGATGAAATCATCTAACAGTCAATTAAGGAATATACTGTAAATAATTAATCTAGTATGGATAAAACTTGGCAAGAAGGACTATAGGTGCAATGAAATTTATAATACAAGAACTAATTTTCATATAACATCATGACTGAAGAATCCTATACTCCCTAGATTATTTCTGGACAATTGTAACAGTAGCATGAATGAATCCAAGTCCGAATATCTGTCAATTAGGCAGCTAGATGTTACTATCCTACCGTACACCTGATTTGTTTAACAACTACCCCTACCTATTCCACAAAGTAAGAAACTACCCTAAAAATGCATTTTTCCTAATAAAGTTAAGGCATAGAGTAGACTAAATGACATTTTCCTATTTTGTTAATATAATGATTCAAAAAAGACCAGATAGAAGGGAGCCATTTTTGGTGAATTGGCGTAATACTGTAAGGAAAATGAAGAAAACAAGTCTAAAACTCAATAAAGGGCATGACATAGGAAAAATGAAGAAACCATGGTTAGGATGTTCTGCGGTCTGTTGTCTTACTAATGTAACCTTACCAAAATAATCCTAAGAAATATGAAGAAAGATTAATTTTGTTCAAATAACAACTTCTCATCCAGTTCCCAGAACTAACTCAAAAAAGAAAATTAAAATCCTAGTCATAAATATGTCCAATAAATCAAATGAAAAGGTTGAACTCATGTAATAGGAACAGGGATACATGTAAATATCATCAAGCATTACTACATTAATCACTTGTACTTAATACAATTAACTGAGATTGGCCACAGCATATGCATTACCTGCGAAGCAAATCCCACAAAACAAATCAGTCACTTTGAAGCCAGAAGAATTTCTGGTTTCTTTGCCTTACTGGGTGTGTTAGCATTGGAAGAAACATTGACAGCAGCTGTTGACGCCACCTTTGCAGCGTTTCGAGCTCTCTTATAAAGCTGAATAAGACTTCGTGTGGCCAATATGGCCTGTGGAGCCAAATCATGAGACCCCCTTGCATACAACCGCCTAACTGCTACAGATGCAGCATCCTTGACATCTTGAGAATTTAATGGCCCCAGCAGACAATGTCCCAGAATTCTCAATAATGGCTGCAAAATCTCCCAAGGCAATGGAATTCTCACTCCCTTAGACTCCGAATCTTCAGTGCCATTTCTTTCAATCCCCAATTTTTCCATTTCCTCTAAAACATCTTCAACCTCGTGTTCATGCCCATGCCTATTCTTGTCATATGCATTACTTAATTTCCTACCCTCAAAAAAGTACCCACCATTATATTCGCTTTCGAGTTCAATTTTAGTATCACCATCCAATTTGTCTTTACAAGGACAATCCTGCCTAGCCCAAGAACTTGCATATTTACACAATTCAACCTTAGACCAGCTCGGCATTTGCGAGATCTGCTTAAAATAGCAATCGAGGGTGACACCAACAATGAACGGCCGCTTCGTGGACTTCACCGCGATCTGCGGCTCCAACGGCGGCGACAAAACCCCAACAGAGGGCCCAGAATTCTCCAACTTTTGTGAATTTTGCTTGTTCCGAGGGGTATGGTAAAGAGACGGCTGCGAAAGATCGGGAATCTGAACAAGAACCGGCTTACCGGCGCGAGATTTCACTTCAGACGAGTAGATAGCAAGGAGCACGGCCTCGAAACCGGAGAGCGAAGGAGTGGAAGTAGAATCAGCGTGGATCCGAGCGAGGTACAACCCCAAAATAAGGGGAAGAAAAGAGAGGACAATGAGACGGAGATGAGGGTCAGAAGAAAGGTAGGTCTCATAAAGCCATTGACAGAGGGGATCAGAGCCAGAACCCGAGGAAGAAAAAGAGAGAGCATAGGAGAAGAGAGAATAGGCATCAAAGGAGGAGAGGAAAGACAGGGCAGGGCGATCGGAATCAGCAAGAGATGAGAGGGAGAAAGAAGATGAGGGATCGGGAGGCAGAAGGGGGGAAAGGGAGAGAATGCGAGCGCGGGCTTTAGAGACGGACTCCCACCAAGACTGCATAGGGTCAGTGGTCGTGGAGTCGGAGGAGGCGGCGGCAGCTGCGGCGGGGGGAGGAGGAAGCGGAGGTGGAGTAGTTGTTGAAGTCCATTAGGGGGTTGACTGCTTTGGACAGGAAAACGGATAATTGAGTTTTTTTAAGTTCGCGGACTTTCTGCCCCATTAGTCGGGGCCGCTGCAGCGGAGGAAAATTTATCAACAAAATTATTTTTACCGTTTTGCTCTTTTTCAAACTTTTCAATTTAAGTTGACATATTGTTTTATTTATTATTAACGGTTATGTTAGGTTTTTTTATTATCAAAAACGGTTATGTTAGTTAAAATTAGACCATAAGATAATATAGCTTTAAGTTAATAATTTAGTAGTTGATTTTTTTTTATTTAGATCATATATATCATCAACCAGTCAATTAATATCACATATTAAGACTAATTTTACTCATAACAAATAAGAGTTCAAGAACGGCAAAAGTACCCTTTTATATTTAAAATTTAAATTTGAGACTTATGGTTAAGCTAAAAGAGATTCAAACAACTAAAAATTTAGTAGTTAATAATTTAATTTATTTAATTAAAAGATATATTTAAGTTAATAAAAAATATTATATCAAATATATTTAAATATATAATACAAATAAAATATATTAAGCTTTATTCAAAATTCATGAGGAAGACATAATATTTATATTTTAAATTAATTTGACATAAAATGATTTTACGCTTCAAATTACATTTCAATATTTTATCAATTGTGAAAATATTTCTGCGACAGTCTCACTCAAAATATTACTTTCTTTTGATATTTTATTTTCGGTACAGTAGAGGTTGAGTATTGAACCAAAAACTTGATATTTTATTTCACATGCAAAAATTATAATTTTTTAAAGTAATTTGTTCACTTACAATAAATTTTCAACAAATATACATGAAAGTATGAGTAAGATGTTGGTATTTTTTAGTTTAACTAAAGATTTCGAATTCAAATATAAGTATGCAATTACCTTAAAATTTATAAAAAAAATATTTTATTATTTTTGAAATTCTTTCAACACTAATATAATTAGTCTCAATATATAGTACTAATTAATAGACCAAGAATATTGTAATCTCATTTAAAAAAAAAAAATCAAAGATGCTCAATAAATTAAAGTTTTGGATCGTTCCATATTTATATTTTTATACCTCATTTTCAATTGGTTATTGGCATATGTTTCTCCAACAATCTTTGCATACCGAAAATGTCATTAAAAACTTAAAAATTATTTAAATTAACATAACCTTAATGAAAAAAGGGAATTTTACAAAAATAAAAAAAAGTGGGTAAATATTTACAAAAATACAGTCTCTTACACAAAGTTTTTTTCAAAAATACTGAAAATCAAGGTTTACAGTAAAATTAATAAAAATTGAAATTACAAAAATTTTATTAAATATTTACTTAAAGTTTATTCAAATTATACTCATGATTTATCCAATTTTTACCAGAAAATTAATGAAAGTTGAAATTACATAATATTTACTAAATAATTATCCAAAATTAGCATAAAGTTTATCCAAAATTTATCAAATGTTTGCTACAAAATTAATAAAAATTGAATTTACAAAATATTTATCAAATATTTTACATAACATTTACTAAATAATTATCCAAAATTAGCATAAAGTTTACCCAAAGTTTATCAAATGTTTGCTACAAAATTAATAAAAATTGAATTTATAAAAAAAAATTAATAAAAGTTGAAGTTACATTATACCTGATGTTTATAAAAAAATTAATAAAAGTTGAAATTACATAAGTTTTACCAAATTTTACTCATAATTTACTAAAGTTTGCCAAATTTTACCCGAGATATACCCAATATTTACCCAAAAATTAATGAAAATTAAAGTTATAAAAAGTTTGTCTAAGACTTATCCCAGTATTTATCAGATTTTTACTTAAAATTTACTACAAAATTAATGGAAGTTGAAATTACATAAGATTTATCCAAAATTTATACAAAATTCACCCAATATTTATCCAAAATTTACCCAAAGTTTACTATAAAATTAATGAAAATTGAAATTACAACATGTTTATTAAAGATTTATTCAAGTTATATCTCAGATTTACCAATGTTTATAAGAAAATTTATCAAAATTAAAGTTATGCAAGGTGTACCTAAGATTTATTCAATATTTACCCAAAATTTACTCAATATCAAGTCAATTTCTCAATTAAAAATTATCGAGATCTACCCGATGTTTACCAAAGTAAATAACCTCAACTAAGTTAATTAAATACAAGTTTACATATTTTTTTGTAATTAAGGTTTGTCTAATCTTTATTTTGGTAATTAAGTTAACTAAATTCAATTTTACATATTTTTTTACTAATTAAGTTAATTAAGCAATATTAAAAATAAATAAATACATGCATAAAGATTAATAGTAGTCATACAAATTAATAAAATTATTAATTTATGTTTAAAATGTAAAAAATAATCGTTTGCAATTTTAATTAAATAAAAATTATATTTAAAAAAATATAAAACTGGTAAAAATAAAAATAGAAAAAAAGGGAATTAAAAACATGAAATTTTTATTGATATAATTGAAAAAAACTTTCCACGTATAAATTTTCCATTAAAAAATTCATAATTTGAAAGACATATATATATTGCCCAATTTATTTGAATAACAACAATTCATTGAATAAAGACACATTTTATAAATTTTCAATAAAAAAAATCAAGGAGCATAGATGGTAGCTTTATCCAATTAACTTGAATTAAATTAGAGTTTGATTCCTCTTCCTACATGTGTAAACAAAAAAAAAAAACATTTTCAATATAATTAATCGTACAATAAGCTGACGTGCACCTATTGGAAAAAAACGTAAATAAGATATATTCTCGATTTTTCAATTTAAAGATTATAAAGTTAAAATTAATTTAAGTGTAAAATTATCTTATATCAAATTATTTTGAGGAGTAAATAAGCACTTGATATTTTGAAATAAGTAGTTTGTTAATTGAGAAAAAATCAAAATTAGAGGTCCTAATTATTGATAAAAATATAAAATTAAAGTTGGAGATTTAATTTTAGACAAACCGATAAAGATAAAATTTTAAAAATAAAGATATTCATGGACATAAACTACTGATAAGGATTATTGAAATTTATTAAAAAATGACCAGAACCTGAAGCTAGCTGTCGGATCTAAATTTAACCGCGCGGACTGCGGAGTAGATGATCAGATCAACACACTTCACTTTGAAAACTCCGACCATTTGCTGTGTCTCAACTCAACCCACTCGCCTCACTTTGCAATTCTCGCCCCATTTTCGTATGTTCGCCTTGAATTGATCTTGCAAGCCCAACACAACATCTCTTATTCTTTTTCAACAATGACAGGCCCTGCTTTTGCTAATTCTCTTGTCCCTTCTTCTACTGCTATTAGCTCTCGATCCACCAGTAATGATGCCTTTGCTCTCTCTCGAATTTCATTTTCCAATTCTGGATCTCATTTCTTTTCTTCCCAGTTAAAGAAGAAGAAGAAGAATTTTCCCTGTTTCACTACCTATAATTCCCTTAATGCTGCTGCTACGGCTTCTGCTAAAGACCCAAAAGCAGAAGATACTCCCATTGAGCTAAGTATGTATCTTTTGCTATCTCTGTAATGATTTGATATGCATACATATGATATGACCATTTGAATTTTTGAGTTTTTGCTTTGCCTTTGTTTTCAGAGTATCCAGCTTATCCTACTGTTATGGATATTAACCAGATTCGTGAGATTTTACCCCACAGGTGACCTTTTTTTTTTTGTCTTTATATCTGTTGCTTTTTTGGACTCACAACTCACAAGAAATGATGTTCTGATTTTAGAATCTTGAAAGGGCTAGTTTTTGTATGATTTCCAACGGATTTTATTGTTTGATGTCCTTCAGGTTTCCGTTTCTTCTCGTGGATAGAGTGATTGAATACAATCCAGGAGTTTCAGCTGTTGCCATCAAGAATGTCACTATAAATGACAATTTTTTCCCTGGACATTTTCCTGAGAGACCAATTATGCCTGGTGTTCTCATGGTTGAGGTATTTTGCATTATAATTGTTGTTTTTTTCTTCTATTCTTGTTGTCAACTACTTCTCCCTTGAGATCTTTTTAAATGAATGCATTTTAATGAAGTAGAAATTGTTGTTTTTTGCCCTTGAAGCAATATTTGTTAGATAATTAAGTCGCCTTACATGTTAAGACAGAAGTATTGTTGTAATTGAGTGATATCTAACTGATATTTCGGCACCTTGTTATCCTACATGTTGAGCTCTCCTTTTTAACTTACGTTCCACATTGATTGAAGATTTGGTGTTGCATCATTCCCCTAGGTTCTTAATTGTATTCATTGTTCTACTGCACTTCGAATGTAAGGAGCCTCTTTTGACTGGAGTTCTCTTTTCTAATTATCAGTCACTTACGCACAATTCATCTAGAGTTCATATTATGATTCATTGGGACACATTCTAGGCATTACTTGATAAGTTACATGGATAGCTGGAAATTGTGTTAATTTATATGGTATAAGTTGTTGCTATTCTTAGAAGCCACACTAGTTTGTACTAGGAATTCAGTTTGAAGACTGACTACTCACTGCTTGCATAATTATCTAGAGCTACTAAAAAAGGGGCTACTGTATTGTCGCTTGTTTACTGTCCCTGGGGCTAGTAACTGCGTACTGGTTCTCATAGAACCTGAAAAAGTTAGATTGGTGTATAACCTTGTATTTATAAACTTGTAACCTTCTTTTATTAATAATTGAATCCAATTATCATGACCATAATCATGTTTATGCATGATCAGAAAAAAAATAATGTTTTAAATTCCAAAAAAATAAAAAATAAAAAAACAACAACAAAAGCACCTCGCATCAGATATGTTTTTCAGGGTAGAATATTAGCTGCAAGAAAGCACCTCACATCAGATATAGTTCCCAGAACACTTCACCTTTTAATTTGTCGCATTAAAGTTGATAATTTCATTATTGATTTTTCCTACGAAAACATAACAGCTTTAACATCAAAACTGAATATGGAATCCTCTCTAATTCTATGAAAACATAAAGGCTTTCGACATCAAAACTTCACTGTGGGGGTGCAATGGACTTCAGTCTTAGCAATGACAATATTCTGAAAGAATAAAGGGAAAATTATTCTGGTGAGAAGGAATAAAATGAGATTATTGTATGACATTTTTTGCAACCTGCATATCCTCTAGATCTTTTCGTGTGTATTCTTGGTGAAAAAGTTCATAAATGATAAATTCATGCTACTGGCTTTTCCTAGGAAACACCCTTGTAAACAGTCATCTTTAATTTTAAAATACAAACGTGATTGCTAGTCCTAGAGCAGGATGCTTCACTGTACTCACAATTTGTAATTCAGCCTTGAACCCAATACAACTTCTGTTTAGGAATCTTGCTTGTGATATTATTGTGATTGTGAAAGACATAATCCTGACAATGAATTATTTTCTATATGTAAACTCCTGGCTTTGTTTCAATTTCTTTGGTCAGAAAGTGTCAAACTCATAACTTCTGTCATATGATGAAGCTAAATATAATTTTCATCTATTTCATTCTGGATGTTTACTTTAGACTCAAATAAATATGCTTCTCTTTCTCTTGTATGTGGTATATTCCTATCCGAGTTAATTTTTGATGTTTGTTGGTGTATGATTTCCAGGCAATGGCACAAGTTGGTGGCTTGGTCATGTTGCAACCTGAAGTCGGAGGTTCTCGTGACAATTTCTTCTTTGCTGGAATTGACAAAGTACGATTTAGGAAACCAGTCATTGCAGGTGACACATTAGTTATGAGAATGACACTTGTGAAGCTGCAGAAACGCTTTGGAATTGCAAAGATGGAAGGAAAGGCTTATGTTGGAGGTGATATAGTTTGTGAGGGTGAGTTTTTGATGGCTATGGGTAGTGAATAATCTGCTAGCTTTAAATTTTTCCTTTTTGTTACTACTCACTTTTATCCAGCTTCCTCTTTTTCTGTTCTTAAATTAATTGTTTTTGTTTGTGGAAGAAGAGCGTGGGAGGGTTGGACAGAGCTTATTCATCCTTGAATTTCATAATCTTATGATTTTGACATAAACTTTCTGTTTGGTTTGATGCTAGAAGAGAACCTTTTCCATCCTAGGCAAAAACATGCAAGTATTAATCTCCTGTTTTGTCACTGTCTACTTCTGGCTGTTTGTGTCCTGAAAAGTGTTGCGCTTGATTGGAAGAAAGGGCAAACAAGCAAAGAAAAACCAGGAGATTTCCAGCATCATATATAGAAAGCAAAAAACGCAGTACAGAATCCCAAGCCAAAAGAATTTTGAATTTTCAGGATCTCATCATAATGGCTCTCAAATTAACATTTCTTCTCCTCTAAATTTCAACTATATCTACTTACACAGTTCGTATAAAATCGGTTCCTTTTTTTTCCCACTTTTTGCTCTTAAATTTTACAACCCAAGAGCACCAAGAGGAGTCTTTCCTTGACCAGCTTCAAAGTAGAAGATCAACATGGCAATCATAGCTATCCTAGCATGCTTAATCTCTGCAACTTTCAATCTTTCAAGCTTTTCAATGTCAGGAATATATAGACCATCTTTAATAGTGCCTGCGAATCCCAAAGGATCAAAGAATTTCCCACCTGGGTATCCTTGATCACCAGTTGCATTAGCAAAATTCTCAGCTGTTCTTGACCATGGAGTTGCCCATTCAATTGACTGTGAATCGGGGTTGAAGAAATCAACCCACCTTTTGCTCTCCACCCAACCCATCAGGAGAAGCTGTGTGCCCAGCAGAGACCCAAAGGAGAAGGGTGCAATGGCACCTGGGTCAGCTCCTGCCTCGAACCATGGGACCCCACTCCAGGCTTGGCCTACAAATATTCCAACCACTGCAGCCATCGCCCACCTCCCATGGATCAGCTCTGCTTCTCTGTACCATTTCAAGAATGCTGGGTCTTTACCTAGACCTAGTGGATCAAATCCATAGTCTCCTGGGAGCCTGCATGCAATTTTTGAGATCAAGCTTATTACATCCATAAGTTGGAGTTTGTTCAAAATCAATTATCTTACCAAAAGGATGTCGATGGATCAAATGAGAGTACTTACGAGCCATCAAGCCAGTCAGGGTCAATGAAGTTGCCACCACCTTTAACAGCAGGGATCCAAGATTTCTTAGGTTGTTTAGCCATAACCACAAACTTGGTTGAACCACTAGCCACTCTAGTAGGAGTAGTAGTTGCTCCATTGATACCCAACAAGGTTTGGCTGAACTTCCTTCCACTCAAGAAGGAAGATCCCAATCCATTAAGCAAAGCAGCAGAAGTAGCAGCCATGATGATGAAATCAAATATAAAACTAAGTTGGGTTTGTTGTTCTCCTTGTTTTTGAAGGAGAGTATCTAAAAAAAAAGGCTATATCTTATTATCTAAGGACCAAGGAGGCATGTAGGATCACGAAAATCTAAAGAGGAAATCCGAGGAAGTATTGGTGGATAGATTTCGGGCCAATGGGAACTTGAGCTCACTCCCATCCTCTTGTTTTCTCCAACCACGTGGATTCCTTTGTCTTTATGTTTTTCAACTACTTCCCAGTTCTTTGTATGTGAAGATAGGAGATTTAGATAGGGTGTACTTATTTTCAATAAATTAAATAACATTAGATTAATCAATCAAATACATTACTTTGCTAATTAAATTTAATACATTAATTATTTTATTTTATTTATTAAAATAATTATTTAATCATTAAAGAATCATATCACTAACCATTAGCTCAATTTTTTTTTTTTTTTTAAATTCTCATGTTCATGAGTTTATAATTGCCTTGAAATTTCAACAAAAATTATGTTGAATCTTGGGTCGGAGGTGGATAACTTTTGCACGGAATCCGTTCCTTTAAATGGATATAATGCCTTAATATTTTAGAAATTTTTTTCACTTTTTTTAAAAATTTCCTTTTATTAAACCAGAATCAGCCACTATTTTGAGCGGATTCTAAAATATTACAAAATGAAATTTTTTTTAGAAAGGACTATTTTGTTTTGTAAATTCTATTCTTGAAAAACTACATTTTTCTGATAATCCTTCTATTTTACATCTCATCATCTAATAATAATATGCTTTCTTAATTTATATTTATACGCTCTTGATCATAATTACACCAAAATTATACTAGTAAAACCATATATATATTAAACGGGGATCATAAATAATTTAATTAATTGAGAATTATACAATTGGAGGATAAATTCATGGATATCCACAAATTCACATTATTGTTATTTATTATAAGAAGCAGCAAAAAAAAAAATTTAATTTACTGAAATAATAAATAAATTAACAAGTCCAAAAGCAATGGCATTCACCGGCTAAGGAAGGGCAAGTGGTGAAGCATCTGCCAAGCCAATCGGCATCTCCATGGTTTTGTCTGCATTTTGATTCACAATCTGCAGCACACCCATTTGGCGTGCTCAGTATCTCCTCGCATATTCGTCCTTCAATCACCATTGATGATGAAGCTGCAAACTCAAAATCATGAATTTATTACTAATTCATACTTTATTAACAGGATGAATTTATGAAGAAAAATTACCTGAGAAAATGAGAAAAATGATTAGAAAATGAGTGTAGGAAGCCATATCCGAATCTGATGATGGTTATCAATAACATAAACAACTAGTAATATATAGGATGAGGCCTATTGAAATTCAAGGAAATTCATTTACTTGGTTTCTATTAATAGGATTCAGTTTTAAATAGTTGTTAGTGTGACTAAATTAAGTCAAATCTATTATTATTTTTCTTTTATTTTTGGCTTTCGGTATTCAAAATTCGAATTCGAGACATTACTCGATAACGTGTGGGCTGTTTTTGTTTACATCAACTTGCATGTTAAGAAACAGAACCCTACCTTACAAATTTTAAAAATTTATTACCTAAATAACAAATGGTTTCATTAAACAGGAAAATAACCAGTTAGTTGAGATTCCTTATTTTATGGAAAAGAAACTCACTCTCTCTCCACTTTTTCTCCTTCCATTTCAAAACCCATAAAATCCGGGAAATTGAGATTTCTGATTTCCTTCCATTCTAATTCTTCTTCCTCATTTTTCCTTGTGAACCCGAGAACACTATCTTCATTCTCGTGTTACGGCTTGCTCTCTTGAGCCACTGGTGGTCGGGAAAGTTATCGGAGAAGTTCTTGATATGTACAATCTGGTGGTCGAGTTTACTGTTAATTATGGAACCAAGCCACTATTGCTACTTAGAAACCCATTGACAGATTATTGGTTCTTGCCTCTCCACCAATCTCTACACTCTTGGTTCGTTTATTTGCATGTTAATTAATCATTCTGATGTTGGAGGAACAATTGCTCTTTTAGGTATGATTAATCCATATTCAAATTTTCATTAATTCTTATTTTATCTTTCTAATTTTATGATTTGTTTGAATCGCAGATCTCTTCGATTTTATATCAATTCACTCTCTTTCTATCGCCAATGGTCATGCGATTCAAATTCTTTTGGCTTTGTTGATCTGTTTGGCTTTCTGGAAAATGTATATATGAAAAAGGAGAAAGATACTCAATTTGACCTCCCGACAAACAGAAGTTGGATTGCTCATTTTTTTGTCACTTTCTTGAAATTTCTGATTTTTTTGTTTTCAATTGAAGTGCAATTTGCTGTCTCGCACTTCTTTGGCAAGTTTCCTGCTTATTTTAGGTTTATATTGCGGATCTGACGTTGATAGCAAATTTGTCCATCATGGTGTGCGGCGGGTTAATTGAAGAAGTTTGTGAATACTATTAGGTTTTTTGATTTATGTAAAATGTTGAAATTTTTTACAATTTTGGGCATATTATCACATATAACCTAGTATTCATTAAAATATTATGCAAATTGTGTTGTATTTAGTAACATATAATACAAATATAACCTACATATAACACTTCAATTTAGTATAACAGTTACATTTGTCCCGGATTTAGTATCATATAATATAAATACAACTTGCATATAACATACGTATAACTTCGTCGGTTGGACAAAATGAAAATGTAGTGCAAGTTGTTTAGAATTTAGTATCATATTACATAAATATAGCACAAAAATAACCTACATATAATGTCGCTAATATAAAAAAGTTACAAATTCATTGCAGTATGAGTTTTGTTTGTTGAGTATTTTATTAAACATACAATATAAATTTTATCATATATTGTTTTGTATACCTCATATATACATATAAGATACTATTTTTTATTCACATTTTTTTAATATCATAACTTTCAATTTTTACTATTTTCTAATTTTTACTCTTTTACTATAAAAGTTTTACAGATCATATCATATTTTCTGCTATATATATAGTCCGCATATAACTTACAAATACTTTACATATAATATTTACATAATTGTAGTTTATATAATCCTCGCTTTTTATTATTATTTTTATTGACCTTCAATAATTAAATAATAAAAATAAAATAAACACATAACAAACATATAATACAGCTGAAGGGTAAAACATAAGTTAAAAAACATCTTCATAAAATGTCCTGATATGAAAAAATCAATTATATATATATATATATATATATAACCGTTGGCCTTTATAAGCCACAAAATATCCATTTTGCAAAGTTGGTCATGTGTTGAAAATTTATTTCCATATATTGTGGCGCTTTCAACGGTTCACAGCTGTAGTTATTGGGATACCATATTTTTTAGAGCAACACACCTTGTTATTTTTGGGTTTTATCATTTTTGAAATGTTATTTACATAAATATGTTGTAACTGATACTAATTGTGTAATTTCTCTATTTTATTTGGCTATCTATGTCTTTTTCCCAAAACAAAACAATGTCAAATGCAAATTAGAACTAATATTTAGATTAATGTTAGCAAATAAAAATATATTAACATTTGCAAGTAATTACTAAATTAATTGTAAATTATTTCTAAAAATTATGTTGTTGGGTGGGTTTACAACCATTTTCTTATCTTATGATTGCACCCAAAAAAAAAAAAATATTTCATATAAGCTTTTTTTTTTTTTTTTTTTTTTGAAAATCACATCCTCAATGGTTAATTTATCTCTTTTTTAGGTAAGATCTTCAAATTAAACAAGACTATCCTATCAGATTTCACTTCCATCTTTGTTATAAATCAAATAATTAAAAATAGATTATATTTATAATGACCATTAACAATTAATAATTTTTGTTGTGTTATCAACTATCAACTAATATATTATTGGATTTTCTTTTTAAAAAAAACCTACTCGGAATGAAACAATTGATGCAATGAACATTAATTATTGTAAAAATATAGGTGAAATGACATGAGTCTCTTTCAATTTGATCAAAGATTTTGAATTCAAATTCTAAGTATACAACTACTTTAAAACTTATGAGAAAATATTTTACCGCTCTTAAATCATATCCGACATGAATAAGATCAATCTCAATATATAATGGGTAATACTAATTAATTAACTAACTAAAGATATATGTGTTCTTAAAAAAAAAAAAAAGACATTAATTGGAATGATCCCTTTCTAAAAAGCACTTTTAACCAACATGTGGTAGCATCATATATATTTTTCTAGATGATGAGGTGCGCCAAAAGCATAAAGATATACTAAATTAATGTAAATCATCACAACATTCCATCATTAAAAGAAAAAACCAAATTTTTAGAAATTAAAAATAAAAAAAATTCATAAACGTCATTTTCATTTGGGTTATTGGATGATATTCATTAATGCACCAAAAATACAATTTTTCTCAAGTTTTTTGGTTCACGTTTTGATTAAAATTTTCACACCAACACCAAACTCACAATTCAAAAACATTCTAAATGTTGCCAATATTATAAAATTTAAAGTAATTTATTGCTACAAAAACATTTTTTTTAAAAAAACCATTTCAGAGCATAAAAACTTTTTTTTTTTAAGCATTTAGAAATTAAAGTGAAACTTAATTAAAAATATTAAAATAGAGGATCCTTTCCTTGATAAATTTATTCAAGAGATAGTTAAACTTACTAATAAAAAAAAAATCACATGTTTTGATAATTAACGGAGAGGATAATCGCCTAATATAATGGACGGTCAAGATAGAAAAATGGGAGCATCATGCAAAATAAATAAATAAATAATAGTAAAAAAAAGGTGGGTTCCATTATTGAGTATAAATTCTCAAAGTTATGCATGCCTATAAAGTGGAGAACAAAAGAAAGATGCCACAATGAAAATTTGGATTCACTAATTCATTTTCCTTTTTTTTTTTTTTTATAATAATTTTTATCAGCCAAATACAATACCAATCATCTGTATATTAAAAATTATTGGTAAAATAAAAAATTATAAATAATATGGGTTTTTCTATATAAACTATTGGATTTAACGATCTGAATTGTTCAAAATCATACGAACAGATCCATTAGATGTTCATTTTATGATCTAAGTCATTCATTTGTCTTGACATACTGATATATCCGGTATATCATAGAATGAACTATATAATATAGGTGAATAAAAATTATACGGCAACAAAAAATTGTTAATTTATCTAAGAATACGTGGATGAGTTTACATGAAATTCTTTCAACTTAACTAAAAATCTTAAGTTCGAGCCTTTAATATGTAGCTATTTTAAAACTTTTTTGGGAGTGTTTTGTAGTTATTTGAGATCCTATCCAACACAAATATGATTCGTCTTAGCTCATTAATATATAAACATATAACAAATATAATTTTGTACAAAAATAATTTTTAATTTTTTATAACATAGAGGTTTTATAATGTAATATATAAAATTATTATAGGAAAAATGTTAGATACTAATTTAAAAAGGGCAATTTGCATAAAAAAAACTCAAAAATTTTCATTTTGTATCAAAATAATTATATTATTTATTTTTTAACTATTAAATATGTATACTTTTAATTTCATATTAAAAATAGTTTAAAAATGAATTTAGTTTGGTTTAGTAGTGATGGAGTGAATTTTATTTACGGTTCTCTAATTATATAATTCGTAATAATTCGATATCTAAAAGATTATTTGTAACACAAAAGTACCTCAATTATCTAACTTGTAACAACTCGGTATCTGAAAAATTATTTGTAACACAATGGTATCTCAATTATGTAAATTTTAACAATTCAATACTTTAAAAATTATTTGTAACACAAAATTATCTCAATTTTTATTTTGTAACTAAATAGTACTTATGTATTCAACTATTAAGGTTCATTTAACATTGTGTTTGGAAAAAATGTTTTCGGAAAAAAACGTAATTTTAACTTTTGAGTTTTGAAAATATTTTTTATAAATATAGATAAATAAATATTTTTTCCAGACGTATATTTGAAAAAAAAATAATTCATAAAAATTTAAAAAATTAGTCAATTAAATAAAAAAAATTCAAAATCTGCTTTTGGAACACTTAACAACACTCTCAAACATTACTTAGTCTCTTTAAAAGAAGTATAACATGAAATGTCTATATAAATTTTAATAAAAACAAAGTTAATTGTAATACACAGTCAGTAAAATTGAAATTTATCTGATGTGAATATTACATTTAATTTTATTTTTATTAAAATTTATTTGATATGAATATTTTATATCACACTTATGTAAGAGAGACTAACATTCAAATACAGAAGTGCTATTTAGTTACAAAATAAAAATTGAGATACTTTTATGTTACAAAATAAAAAATGAGGTACATTTGTGTTACAAATAATCTTTCAATTACCGAGTTGTTAGGAGTTAGATAATTAAGGAATTTTTGTGTTACAAATAATTTTTCAGGTACCGAGTTGTTACGAGTTATATAATTGGAGGACTGTAGTGATACGATACTTCGAACATATTTTTTATCCAGTTATATAGATAGCTTACATACTGAAAGTATAGAAGCATTGATCTAGTTATGTTTGTATAAATCTAGCTTATATACAACTAATTTTAAATAAATATATTTATATATACGTAAATTTAGAGCCATTTAATATATAGTTCTTTGCATATTTATATATTATTTTAATTGTTGTCACACTATTACAAAAAAAATGTCATTAAATAACATATATACATATTAATACATACAATAGTGCCAAATTAAAAAAAATTATATTCAAAATATCACAATATTATCAAATTAAATTTGTTCTAAAACTATATTTAATATATAATTGAAAATATATATATTTAAAAATAATAATAAATAAAATTATTTTGATAAAAAAATAAAAATTCATATAATTTATCCATTTAAAAAGTGAAAGTCAGGAATTTTTTTCATAATTACTCCAAAAATAGAGAATAAAAATAGTAGTATTAGACCACTATTAATAACTATGGTGTCAAAATTAGTTATAATACATGAACTCGCGAAACACGTAAAATTAACAGATTCATGTCATAAACGGTTTATTTGTTTATGACACGACTCAAATCGTATCGTGACAAACTCAGTTATTTTTTTCTTATCGTGTCATACCAATACGATCAAATCCATTTATAATATATGTAAATTTACTGAAATATTAAAGTTAATAATATTATTTTACAAAAAAAAATATATATATAAATATCATTTTCGTATCGTATTAGTTATGTTAAATGACTAAAAAAGACATACTTGTATTGTGTCGGATTGTATAATATCACATCAAATCACAAAAAAATATAATTATATCATATTTATATTAAATTTTATCATCTAAATACAATTCAAAAATTAAACGTATTAATTATATCGTATTTATTTGATCTATTTAATTTTCGAGTCGTATTAATCATAATCGTATCATTCAAATGGATTAATACAATACAAACATAATTCGCCAACTCATTTTTGAGAGTCTAGAGTAATAACTGAAATTTAAAAAAAGAAAAAAAGAAATTTAACAGTGCATAGGTCATGGCACAAATTTGCAGTGAGTAGTAGGAAAGTGAAATTACAATTTTATCCTTAAGTAACGCATGGAATGTGGGGAAAGATGCAAGGGGTCATCTTGTCATCAATGCCTCATTGATGACAACTTATCGATCAGTCAACACGCTTTACTTTAGTCTTTTTTGGAATTTTCTAGAAAATATAATTTGATTTTCAAACTTATTCTTCAAATTTCAAATTAATTTTTAACTAGTGATAATCCGTAAAAATATTTTTTAATTTTTAAAAAATGTTTTACCTCTATAAAAATATTTTTTAAAAAAATTTTTATTTTGAAATTTATTAAAAAAGATAAATAGATAATTTTGAAAAATAAATTTGCAAAAAAATTATAAATAATTAATCTAAGTTAAAAAAATTAAATTTATTTTAACACGTAATACCTATTAATCAATTATATTAAAAAATTACAAAACTCTCTGCCTTTTTCCATTTGCTTTTAAATGACAACACTTTATTTCGGTTGAAAGAAAAAAAAAAGAAACTCTAAATATATAAATATTTTAAAATTTAAAATTATATTTTACAATTTATAATATTTTATCTAATACAAATATAATTAATATTAATAATGAAAAAAAAAGAAATAGAAAAGGAAAATCTCAAATTCTGAAATTTAAGATGGCATTAGCTTGATACGTGTATGAACCCTGCAGAGCAGGTGTGTGCACGGACTTTCCTTTCGCACATATTGCCCTTTCTTTTTCAAATAATCTCTCTCACTTCTCTGTTTCCTCAGCCCAAACTCTTGACTTCGCTCTCTCTCTCTAATTTCCAAATAAACCCACTTCCCTCATCGCTGCAAATTACTCCAAAATGGCATCAAGTTCAAATATTTCTTTGATTTTCTGCATTATTTACATGTTCTCAATCTGGGTTGTTGCCAATGGTGCTGGCCACCATCATGCGGCTCCTGCTCCTTCTGTAGATTGCTCCAGTTTGGTGTTGAACATGGCGGATTGTTTATCTTATGTCTCAAATGGTAGCACCACTACAAAGCCAGAAGGAACTTGCTGCTCTGGCTTGAAAAGTGTTTTGAAGACAGATGCTGAGTGTCTCTGTGAGGCTTTTAAGAGTAGTGTTCAGTTGGGTGTGGTTTTGAATGTTACAAAGGCTCTTACTCTCCCTGCTGCTTGCAAACTCCATTCCCCTTCTGTTGCTAATTGTGGATGTTAGTCCTCCTTTCTGGGTTTTCTTCTTTATTGTTTGATTTTTGTGATTTAGTCTAATTATTTTTTTTTCATTTTTTTGTAGTGGGTTTGACTACTGCTGGTGCTCCTGGTATGTTGTGATCCTGATCTTCCTGTTGATAATACCTCTGTTCTATTCTATTATCAAAAGTCTATTTTTCTAATAATAATATATTTATAATTTGCATGAGGATGTTTGCTTTCATTTGGTCTCATCTGCTATTTCTTATCCCCCTTTTTTTTGGTACAATATTTCTTTGCCCTTTTTTCTTTAAATAAACTGAATGCCTTCCTATGTTTTTTGTTTTTTGTTTTTTTTTTTGCAATCACAAAGTGTTGAAGAGAATGGATTGCAATAGAAACTGAAATGCTGAATCTGAGACAAAAAGCCTTTCAATTTTGGTGTTAGAAAGTGTGTTTTATATTTTAATTCTTCTATTTGAAATGAATTTTCAATATTTTTTCCATAAATTCTTTTTACTGATTTTATCTTTACTTGGATTGGTAACATGGGTTGATATTGAGCTAAAATATCATACTATATGTACAAAATGGCAAGAGATTATATTTGTGATTGGTTTGTGCAAAGCCACCAAAATGCCTCTTCTTTTTGGTGCATTCCGAAGAGAACGAAGTGAAATAATAGGTGGTTTTTCCTGTGACTAAGTGTTGTAGAATGTTGTACAACTTTTGCTTTACTTATAAAGTTGATGACTTGCATCGGACATGGTTAATTGGTTTCATTACTTATGAAGTTGATGACTTATATAAAAAATGCAGTTTTTGAGAATTAATTATTTGTACATCTTTTGCATTACTTATAAAGCTGATTACTTTTGTATCAAAAATGGTTAATTGGCTTCATAGGTATATCTCCGTCATCTCCAACCGCTGCTACACCATCTGTGACTGCCGGAGCGAATGTGCAAACACCAACGCTATCTCCATCTCCAGGGAATGGAGGTTCTCATGCAGTATCGATCTCAGTTGGATCTCTAGCCATTGGTATTGTAATTGCATCATTCTCTGGCTTCTAAGTGATTGTGGTACCAATTACATTGGAGCGGATGGGATAAATGATACGAGGAACTAATTTGATGTAGTTTGCATTTGGTTATTTTGGGTTACTTGCAGTGTTAGTTCTCTTGATGAGAATGTGACTCAAGTAGATCATATGAATTGAATTCATTTTGTGGTTTTTGGATATGTTTTAGGTTTATAAATTGATGTTCCTTGTTTGTTCATTTCCCTTTTTTCTGTTTTTTTCCCTCATAACTTATCCTATGCATATGATATTTTTTTTTCCGGATATTCTATCCGTCGCCATCCCAAGGTAGACCCGCTGGACCGGGTGATGAATTTATTCATGAACTGAGTTAATAATTTATTCATTATTCATGACCCGAGTTAATAATAATAAAAAAAATATCATATGAACAAATTGGTTATTAATTTATTTTGTTCACAGCTAGTCTGATTTAGGAATAAAGTTATGAATATAGTAGAGGCAAATGTGAACATTCTCTTATTTGTCAAAATTTTAGGCCAAATTCAATTGGGTTTTGAGCGTAGCATCTGGACTAAATCAATAACCTAATGGACGAATTGACAAAGGAAAAGCAGAATTTAAAAGATAATGGTGGGTCTTCAAAATCAAAATTCAAAACTATGGAGGTATTGTTTTTGCTTTTTCCTTTTTGGGTCAAATTTTTCATAAAATTAAGAATTAATTGAGAAGTTGCCGATGGTTGTCAAAGAAAAAAAGTTGTTCACTTTGTTATTTAATTTTCCGTCAATACTAAGAAGTAAAAACTGATAAGTTATCACTAAACAGCTCGAGTTCAATTGAATTCGAATCTATTGGTCCTTAGATTAAATATCACTAAGCAGCCTTGGGAATAATTCTACTGCAAGAGAGGTAATGGATTTCTGTTCCAACTCGAAAATCATGGAAATCGATTTGTCAGGTAACAAATTTAGCGGTCTAATTTCGCGTTCGCTGCTTAATATCGAATTCCTGGAATGACTTCAGCATCAGGATAATATCCTGACAGGACCAATCCCAGAATTTAATCAATCTAGCTTGAAAATTTTTAACGTCTCCGATAATATTCTTGACGGTGAGATTCCAAAAACTCATATTCTGCAATTTCTTGGTCCTGATTCTTTTGATGGTAATCCTGAATTGTGCTGTTAGCCCACGAACAATGTTGGCAATAATGTAAATGAAACAACAGATGCAGACACAGGTACAGCAATACCACCAGCAGCAACTTCTGATGAATCGAATAAAAGTTCTTCTACGCCTAATATTGGAACTATGTTCTTGCTATTTGATCTTGTCTGTCTGGTAGCTGTGATTTTGTCTTAATTCTTTACTTCAGGAAGGCTAAAAATCTCAAGAAAATGCTGAAAAGAAACAACATGGAAGAAGAGGAGGAGGAGGAGCAGGAGATAACAGCGGAAATGGATGATGAAAACTACGATCAACAGGACAAAATCATTGGGGCAGATTCTCTATTGAGACAAGAGGAGACGATATCGCGCCAGGAGAAGAGAAAGGAAACCTGATACTCTTGGATCAACAGCCAAGTTTCGATCTGAATGATCATCCTGAAAGCCTCTGCTGAGGGATCAGGGACAAATCTCAAAATGGCTAAAAGCTCAATAAGTTCAAGAAATTTTTCTTGAAGAAAAGTAATTTAAGAACTTGAGAGGAGTGAATGAGTAGCTTTGCATTGTATGTAAGTTTTCTATAATTAGGCTTCAATACATGTTTCTCTTTTTTTCAATTAGTCTTACTAATTTAGAACGTGTTGCACGGAATTTAGAAAGCAGCAAAACATTTCTCAAAGATATTTAAAATTAAATTTGAAATATTTTGTTAAGATGCAAGAATCTCATACTCTATTTCAATATGAGAATTAAAGCAAAAATAAGAGCATCCTTATCCCTAGTTGTAATTACAAAGTGCGGTACCTATTGTTATATTAACAAAATTTCAAAAATACTTTTAAACAAATTGCATCCATGTAATTCACATTAATTTCAATTCGTGGAATTCAATTATTTTTTTAACATATTATATTTATTATTTACAATTAAAAGTATCCTAAAATAAGAAAAGTGAGACCCATTGTAATTTTTATTACAATGAAATTTTCTCTTCTATTTCATTTGCTGTAAGTTTTTAAATGAGAATTTTACAAAAAATAACAAAATTTATTTTTTTTTTCAAAATTATCTCCACTTTTATTTATTTATTTTTTTACCAAATTTCTTTTTTTTTTTTTATAAATTCATTTTAACTTTTTTTTTCTCTCCTTCCCTAACTCTAACTCTCTCTGTTTCCCCATCTCCGTTTTGCTCATCCAACACTAACCACAACAATAGAAACAGATAAAAGAAGCACTGATCTGAAAGATTTCCACCGCCAAAGTTACCGCTGTGCGAATTAGGATGAAGGTGAGGAATTGTTAAGGTGGCTTTTATTTCGGCTTATGCGGAATTGAAGTTCAATGGTGACGATAGAAGAGGAAATGGAAAAGGAGTAGCAAAGTGGAAAACCAAACATAGTTTTTTTTTAGTCTATTGATGAATATGTGAATGTCATGTTGCTAATATATTTACGAGTGTTTTTAATATACCGTCGGCTTATTCTTACATATTTGTATGGTAAATTGTACAAAATATATTTGTATGGTAGATGCTGAATTTTTGGTGAACGTATAATGAAGAATTTTACTGTGAATAATAATTTTATAAAGATATAACGAATAATAATTCTTTTTTTTTTTAAATCAATAAGATTTTTTTACAGTATATTTTAAGTATTTTAAATATATTTCCAAAAAATACTTAAAGTATTTCTAAAAAATTTCCAATGTATTATCAAATTATACAAAATATTTTCTCAAGTAATTTCTAAAAAATTTTCAAAATATTTCCACAATATAACCAAGTATACAGTGACAGAGTCACATTCACTTCGCCCTTAACTTTTTAAATATTATATTATTTTTTAAAATTAATTCCCTGTAAATGATGTTAGAAGTTTATTTTTATACTATAAACTTATATTTTTGGCTATTTATCTCCCTTATTTAGACTTCTAGCTTTTTATCTCTTCTAATTTAAAGGGTCTGACTTTGCCACTGAAAATATACCCAATGAATTTCTATGAATATCGAGTTAAAGTATTTTCAATATATATATTTTTTGGTATACTTTAAAATGACTTTTGATTTTATGTATTTTTGTAATAATTTTTAGACCTTTTTGAGTAGTTTTGAAAAAAAAATTTAAAATGGAATTATTGTAATTTTTAATTTTTTTTTTAAATTCTCTTTATTGATACAATTGCTTTGCAATTGCCGCACTTATTTTTTTAATGTAATTTTGAATAAAATAAATATAATATAAATATATTATGCAAGTTAGACAAAAAAAAAAAAAAAGTATTTGAATAATTATTATTTTTCATTTGCAATTGGCTTTCACAAGGAGGGTGATGCTCTAACAGGATTTTAAATATTTTTGATACGTTACATATCTCCTACTATGTAACACTTTTTAAGAGTCATGATACAATACAAGATCGATATATCTCTGTTGATTTAAAATAACAATATAGCATCGTTGTATCATTCGTTATTAGCGATACTGACGATATAAACCGGTACAAATGTTACATAACACTTAAAAAATTAATTTTTAAATATTAATAAATAATTGAACGTAAAATTTATTTTATTGCGTGAATGTATTGACTTTAACTCTTTCAAACTAAATTATTATTAATTTAAAATATGTATATAAAATTAAATTATAAATTTTAATACTATTATTAAAAAATTTTAATAATTCAAAATTTATTAGTTTAAACTCTAATTACTCTAATAAAAGATTTTTTTTTGTTTTTAAAGTTTTATTAATATTATGTAAATAAGAATATATTCATCTGCAATTTTACATAAATATTTATTGTAATTTTTAATTTTACTTTGTATTGTTTAGTTTTATAAAGATATTTTTTTATTGTTTTTCTTTTGTTGAGAAATGTAGTTTTTTTCTTTATATTTAATAAAATATCTTTTGTTATAAAAAATTAAAATATTATTTTATAATTAAATTGTTTATTTAATAGCATTTATTATGTCTATATTAGAAAACTATTATGTAATTTATATTTTTTAAATAAAAATATTATTTACATATATGTTTATTAACTTTTTATATTATGAATTAAATTTTATTGTCCTTTTTTTCTTATTGATTTAGATGATTTGTAAGTTATATTTTAAATTTGCTGCACCATCAGACCTTATAGTTCGATTCAGTCCGAGTTATACCGATTCCGATTACATGAAACCGTAATAATAATAAGAGAAACAGAGGGACACGATATGTGGAGTTAAAGATTGGGCCTTGGAAAGCAGAATCTGCCTCCTCTGTCTATATCTGCAAATATGTCCTCATCACTCTGTTCTCTGTTCCTTATAATATCTTTAAAAATCCCAAACCCCTAAATATCATTTCTTTTCCCTCTTTCTCTTCTTCTTCTTCTAAGCTCCGCAGCTATGGGAGATGACGCTTTTGTTGGCGCTATTCACCCTAAGAAAACTAAAGATAAAAAGCGAAAGAAGAAGCGTGGAGGCACCAAGAAGAAGATGACAGCCGATCAGATTTTGGCTTTCAAGGCAGTCACTGAATGGGTTTATTTGGATCAGCAGCAGCAACCTTGTCCTTTAGTTTCCTCTGCTTCTGCTTGTGTTGTTGATGATTTTGGTGTTCAGAAGACTATGGGAAGAGGTGGGCAGAAGGTCGTTTTCGAATTGCATTCTCATTCCAAATTCAGTGATGGGTTTTTGTCTCCTTCCAAGCTTGTTGAGAGAGCGCATGGAAATGGGGTGAGTGCTGTTGGGCTGATTTCCTTTTATTTTGAACTGGGTTGAAATTGCTACTTTTGATTATTCGTATGAATAGGTGATTTGGGTTTTACTTCATAGATGTTTTATTTATTCAATGGTTTTGTGATTTTTCACAGGCAACTCAAATGGGTTAACTCTATAGTTTTATTTGGAAGGGTTTCTGAATGAATTGCTAAAATGGGATTCTCAATATATGAGTGTGATGTGATTCTGTAATTCAGAGAAAAGTACTACAAATATTGTCCTGTTTGTTTTTAATCAAATAAAACAAGGAAAAATCTAAGTGGAGGAAGAAGAAAAATGTTTTTAGTGAACGAGGAAAAATCTAAGTGGAGAAAGAAGAAAATTGTTTTTAGTGCTATTTTTTGTATTCTGTCAGAGAATTCTACCACATTTTTGTTTGGCATGACACAAGTGGAGATTTTTCAAGTGTATGTAATTGCACTCTCTTGCTTCGGCAAATATTATGTTCAAATTTTTGAATGTTTATAGTATCACCATGTAATTTGTAACACTGTGTTCAGAACAGGTGAAAGTTCTTGCTTTGACAGATCATGATACAATGGCTGGAATTCCTGAGGCTATAGAAGTAGCTAGGAGATTTGGCATCAAGATAATCCCTGGTGTTGAGATTAGCACAATATATTGCCCAAGGTATTTTCTTTCAGTAATTTAATTTATGTGTGCTGCTCTTTGTCTGTCTGTTGGCTGGAATTTTGCTGAGGATTTCTTTTTCTCAATTTCCTATGTTTTGCCCTAGATAATTGATATGAGACCAAGTTAAAAAGGCAAAATAAAAGAAATGGAAAACAATCAAATTTGACATAAGAGGATTTGATTTTTAATTTCTTGTTAGTTATCCTTATCCATGCCTCTGATGTATGGAGGACCTTGATTTACAAAGCAGTAATACTGAAGCAGAGGAGCCAGTGCATATTCTTGCGTATTACAGTAGCTGTGGGCCAGCAAATACTGAGGAACTAGAAAAATTCCTTGCTAACATAAGAGACGGTCGTTTTCTTCGTGCAAAAGATATGGTCTTGAAACTCAACAAGCTGAAGCTTCCTCTTAAGTGGGAGCAAGTTGCCCACATTGCTGGCAAAGGAGTTGCTCCTGGAAGATTGCACGTGGCTCGGGCTATGGTTGAAGCAGGCTATGTTGAGAATCTGAAACAAGCTTTTGCCAAATATCTATATGATGGTGGACCGGCTTATTCCACGTAATAATATAATTCTTTTGTTGTTAACTCGTTGTAGTTTATTCCTATTTAGAAAAGTGATGGAAAAGTTTATTTATCCTGCATCAGTGGAAGTGAGCCTCTTGCAGAGGAAGCAGTGCGACTAATATGTGAGACAGGGGGTCTTGCAGTGCTGGCTCATCCATGGGCATTGAAGAATCCTGTGGCTATTATCAGAAGTTTGAAAGATGCAGGTCTTCATGGACTGGAAGTTTACAGAAGTGATGGAAAATTGGCAGGCATGTTGTTTTTCCCTCCAAACCTGCTTAAGCTTTCCTTTTTCAACTCTTTATCTATTGCAGGTATAGTATTTTTTGAACAAGGTTTTTTGGTGTTAAATTCTACTATCTCAGAAATATTTACATCTTCATGAAGTTATACATCTCATATTAATAAATATTTGCATTAAGAAGATGTTGCTTTAGTTTGGAATTGTAGTCTGAAATTAGGTGAAGGAGATTAGTTGGAATTTTTTTCCAAGTCATCCTTTCCCAACCGTTAATTAAATGTTTCAGAACAGGTGCATTGAATTTAGCATGGTAATCCTTGGAGTTGGCTGTATTTCCTGTTATGTTTCTTTACAACCTGCACTATGTTAACGCATATGTTATCAGGAGAGATGAGCTTCTGGTTGGAATTCGTGCTTTTTGTGTTATTTTATATTTGATGAAAATGATTGATGTCACCATTTATACTTATTATTTATTCAGTGTAGGATTTCTGAAGTAAATGGTATTTTCTTCCACCTTGAACTTCAAGGTTACTGTGTTGGAAATTCAAATTGGGGCGCCACTCTTTAAGTGGTTGTGTCTGCAATAAATCACCTGTATGTTTGAGTTGAAATATGTTCTCTTCAGGGTTAGCCTGCATTAAAACATTGGTAGATATTTACTTGTAAATATGATCGTATAATCTCTATTCTCCAAGTAAAATTTGGCCATTCCCGTGAATAATGCTGGAGTATATTTGTGAACATGTTACTGGCATGTTTGCTGTCTAATATTAGTTAACTTTTATTTTTAATACTTGAAATTGAAAGTTAACGTATTGGCTATATTTCCTTGAAACAGTATATAGTGAGCTAGCAGATGTTTATGGTCTTTTGAAGCTTGGAGGTTCAGATTTCCATGGAAGAGGTGGAAACAGTGAATCTGAATTGGGAAGCGTCAACCTCCCAGTATTAGCTTTGCATGATTTCCTCAAGGTAGCTCGTCCAATCTGGTGTGGTGCTATAAAGGACATTCTTGATAAGTATGCTGAGGAGCCCTCTGATTCTAATCTAGCAAGGATAACAAAATTTGGTAGAGCAAGAATTTTAAAGGGAAATTCCCCCTTAAGTTGTGGCACAGATTTGATCGAGCGTTGCTTATCACTATGGTTAACGAATGAAGAGAGGCAGAATGCTGAGTTTGAGGCACTTAAGGTGAAGCTTTCGCATATTTCTATTAATCAGGGAGGAGTTCATCTTCCTGTGGAGAGTAAATAACTCAAAGCTGATATTTCCCTGTGCTTATTTTTGTCAAAATGATGATGATGAGAAACATTAACAAAGCGATTGATACTGCTTTTTCATTGAATCTTTTCCCTTAATACGGTAAGTAGATTTTCCTGGAAAAAGAAGTAAATGCTAAAGCTAGAATGCCTTTTTTGTTAGTCGGTTTTTGAAGTCATAGAGGCTTTTGATTACGTTTTAATTCATACGTGTGAGATGATCTTTAAACAATTTTCTCATTTAGGTTATATTTCATGTTTTTGAGTCAAGTCAATGATTGACTTTATGCATTTGTTTTCTTAGTAAAGTCATTCTCATGTGGGTTAATTTCATATCAGGTCACTTAATTTTGGTATTATTGCAGTAAAGTTATATAAGTTTTTTTATTATGTAAAAATTACGTAATTATAGTTTAGTTTTAGTAAAATCATTTCCAGTGATTTTTCAGCAGTCAATAACGTAAAAAGTCGTGCTAGCATTACAGTTGGCACATAAAATATGTCATGTTACTGTTCATGTAAAATAGAGTTTTGACATTTAGTTTGTACTATTTTTAATTTATAGTACTGACGTAGATACCGAGTTTTAAGCATATATAGTGCTTTATTTGTTGAAATGCTAACACGATTTTTCCGGTTAACTGTTGAAAAATCGTTGGAAATGACTTTACTAAAACTAAACCATAGTTAAATGATTTTTATAGGACAAAAATATTATGTAATTTTACTACAATAATGCTAAAATTAAGTGACTAAAGATAAAATTAAATCTTCTCATAGTTTTTATCATTAATTACTGGTTAATTATAATAATTCAAACTGCATGTATAATCTTTTAAAACTTTCATGTCAAAATGCATCATTCCACTGGCAGAAAACATCAAACTTAACAATTCCATTTTCGGAGAAAATAGGAAATTTGACACTTTAGGGTTCTTCATAAGCCATTATTAGTCATGCATGATGCAAATCAAACTTATTCTCAAGGAAGATTAAGGTTTTCCCCGAAAATGGGAAGGAAAAAAAACGGGCATATTTTGACTTTCTGAACTGTGTATTTTATCAGTTGAAACCTTGGATTTTATTTAATCAAATTAAACCCTTCCAACTTTTAGTTTCTCAAAATTAAGCCCTTGCACTTTAATTTTGTTCAAATTTAAGCCTTCTAGACTTCAATTTTTAAAGTCAACAAACCGATTATTCCACCAAAAAGGGCTAAATTTTGAGAAAACTAAACTCGAAAGGTTTAATTTCAACGAATAAAAATTTAAAGGTTCAATAGACAAAACAGGCCGAAGTATATGTTTCCAAGAATAAAAAGAATTTAATACAGCAAAGAAATGGAGTAGAAGAACATCAATAGAATTGCTTTACCAAAAATTCCATTTGCTGCCCGTGTCAACTGTATACAAGTTTAGTAAAATAACTTCACCTTCACAGTCTCAGGTGATATCAAATTATACCATTTCTAAGCAATATGATCCTCCTCTGTTCTACCTGACTCAACCTTCATTCCTAACCAGAAGCAAACGGCTCAGATACAATGGGAGAAACTTCAACACATGTAATAAAGCTCATTTGGTTAAAGACAAGCTGGGTACATATCTTCACAACAATGGCCTGAAGCCTCTAATCTCAAAAGAAACATGAACAAATAATAATGTTACGAGATTAAAGGTTCTTGAGAAAAACAATCCCGTTGCTTTGCACCCTCTTGGAAAGAAAAAAAATATCGAGCAGAAGCCAACCGGAAATATTATCTCAATTTGCCAATTTCCACTTTTTTCTTGATTGCTCTTTGGCCATGATACACAAATGAATCAACTATTCCAGCAATTGTGAAAATACCTAAATGAGAGAAATCAAAGAAAAGATAAAAAATGTTAATAATGGAATCCACTGAAAGATCAGAAAATTACAATCATTTAATAGCCAAATTAAGTCACATTAGATATATTACTTTTCATATTCACTACAAAGAAACAAAAATTTACCATGATTAAAAACCTTTTGTAGCTAAAGGTTTCTGGTATCTTATGTCTATATATATATATATATATATATAGCTGAACTAAGAATCCCAAAGTTACAATCTTTAATATATATCAGCTTATATTTTTTTGGCATATAATAAATCACTGTAGAAGAGGCAAAGTCATGGATTGAATAGCCGAACGCTCAAATAGGCTATTATGGTTGTAATGCTTAAAATCTTGAAATTGGAAGAGCTGTCACCAACACAAGTGAAGACTAAAATTTGTTTCACAAAATAGTTTTTCAATTGGAACAGTGAAAAATAACTTTTCTTTTACTATTTTTTTCCTCCTTTTTATTTTAAAGAAAAAAGGTAACAGAACTCAACAAGATCAAACATGCTCCTCTTTAAATTACTGCACAAACATTTGTCAGGAGGCTAGGGAAAAGATAAAGAGAGATTACCTCCAATAACTGCACAAATATTTGTCATGAAGTGTAAAAATGAAGTATGCTCCTCTTTAAATGTCACCTGCAAATATGCACACACATATTAAGTTTCATCAAATGGCTGATTCTCTAATGGTGCACCACCTCCTGTCTTAATAAATAAATGAAAACATGAATACATCTCAAAACCATTTCTTTTCATAATTTCAGTTTTAACTTCAAGATGGAAACAAACAAATTTCTGGAACAAAAGTCATCAGAAACAAGAATCCAGAACTCCATATATGGTTTAAATACACAAAACTCTAACAATGAAAAAACAATGTACTTCTACACAACAAATATCATAAATCAATAGGACCAATTATTTTCAATCAGAAACAGATGCAACACCTATATAATCATGAAAGATTCCAAATCAAGGGTTCAGCATGCTTATTAGATGTAGACAAAGAACGCACCTTAATAGGAGAGAAGTCATAAAAGAAGTAAACTCCAGAAGGAGAGTTGAGTCTAGCATAATCTGTTCTCTTGAAATGTTCCGTGACAGAGTACTGTATAATACCAATGCAAAGCTTGGCTTAGCATATGATTACATGAAGAAGACAAAGCAATAGATATGTCATGTTTAGATTGTTTTGGTACCTGGTTTGAACGTATAGTGTGACCTCTAATATCAGTGTATATTGTTGGGACCACCTGCAAAGTTAGAAAGAGTAAAATCCATCTGATGATCTGAAGATTGCCAGTTAGGTGAAAAGAGTGACCTGTTTGGCACCACACATTTTAGAATTTTTTTTTTTTTCAAACTGCTTTTTCAGAACCAGCTTCCTTTGAAAGCTGATCTGGATAAACCATTCTCTAAAAAAGAATAATGAGAAATGGAAGAAAAGAAAGAGAAAAAGGCACCCTAAAGACCACGGCGCCGAACAGTTTCATTGTAAATGTTGACTTGCAACCATCCATACACAGTATACACAGAACTCGGGTACCCCATATTTTGAAATAATCACATTAACTGTACATCCACTGCATTTCTTTCATACTACTGTTCATGAACAACACAAACTGGGAATTGTACTTGAAAATTGTTTATGATGAATGATGATCCAACAAGAAAAGATATGAACTAAAGGGCCAGAACAAATATAATTCCCAGATCCAATAATTGTACTTTGTAGAGTCCAAGCTAAAAGAACAGAAGGTATGTACAACTTAGGCTGATTTCTCCACTAAAAGTACCGAAATTAACATCTTTGAAATTCAAAAGCATGATACAGTTCAATCTTAATGCTAGAAATCCAATGCAATAAATACTAACCTTGAGGAAATATTGCTGCACGCCATTTGGTGTTTCATGCACCCACAGTACCCTAAAACAATGACAAAAATGTCATGAAAACTGTTCTAAGGGATGAAAGAAAAGGTTAAACCAACAAATAGAAAACATGGAAGTATGAAGAATGCTATAGGGTAAGGGAAAAGCCAAAAACATCAACTCCATATACATATGAATCGCTGCACACATGCTTTTATCATTCCAAATAAATGCACAAGCATGTACTAGATGGATTTGTAAATTTCAATTGTAATAACAGATGCCAAAAATAATAAGATGGAGCATTTCTCAATGTAAATAGCTATGCAAGAGAAGAAAGAAAAAAGTACCCATCAAGGGGATTTACCACGCCAGGGAAGTAGTCACCAAAAGCTAGCTTACTGATTGTGTGACTTATCTATTCAATGAATCACAAAGGTAAAACAACAATTGCCTCAACATTTTCAAAATTTAAAAAAGCATGTAAAAAAGTTCCAAAAATAAAATTACATCTAAACAATTCCAAGCATCAAATTTTCCTTACGTTATAACTCTCCAGTGGAATAGAGAGTAGATCATTCACATGAAGGTTTGACTGATGAAAGCTTTTCCCAGGTACAAAATGAAAATTTCCAGCCACTTTATTTACTTCCAGAGATCCATACATATTACATCCTTCACCTTCTTCATCTTTGATCTTCTGGATAAAACCTTCTCGTTTGCACTGAAACCAAAAGCAACACGCAAAAAATCTCAATATAATATACTCAGAAATATTAAAACAATTTATGTTGCAGCGTGTTGTTACAGTTTAATTACAAATCAGCTTATGCATATTCAAGAGGACACAAACGACTGCATCATATAAATTGTGGCGCGAAATTTGCAACACACAAAAATGATGTGTTCCACAAGTCAGAGAAAATACTTATGTTAGCTCCATACAGTCATCAACACACACAATTTAGGAAGCCATTCTACAAACTCTAACTACTCGCTAGTTATGGCCCATTAAAACACATTTCAGATCAAAAACTCTGAAGACATTCCTGCCCTTCATATGCCCCTCCTTCCTGTTTGGATTGTATTGGCTGCATTAAAACTATAACTCACGCCTGTCAAACTGAAGGAAACTACTTGTATGGGCTTAAGGGAACTTTTCTTGCAATTTAAGAACATGGAACTTATATTGTAACAGAATTAACCTAGGTTATTAAAACTATAAAAAGCCCATTTTAAAATCAGGGTTTCAAAAGGGAAATTGAAAAAAGTAAAGGCATGATCCCTCTTCTTTCTTCTTCTTATAATCCTTAATATTAAAAAAAAATTTGATATTGGGATGACATGGTCAAATAGTACATGTAAGTACTCCCCCAATCCATCCTCTCTCTCCCTTCCTCTGTCTTCATTTTCTTTCTTCTTTTCCTTTCTTTTTCTCCATCAAGAGGAATTGGCTGTTACTCAGTAAAGAAATTGTCTGCAAAGTACATTGCAGAATATGCGATGACATTGGAAAGGACGCACATATTTATAGTCCCCTCAAGAATCCATGTTTAACCATCTTAGGGGTGGAGAGATGGAGGGGAATGGAAAATACGTATATATTTATACTAGAGTCAAATAAATTGATGATTATATAAACTACTTGCATTTGAATCATGTTAAAAAAAATTAGCATATATTGAGTCTGAAAAAAAATCCAAATAGAAGAATCACAAACTGACCTGGTCAATCAACTCTATGACAGTCAGCGCCCATCCCTTTTTCCTGTATGCTTCGCGAACTTCATCACATGAGTTGCAACAATCTTCATCTGACTGCATGAGAAAGAATCAGAGAAGCACTAATAAACTGCAGGGCATTGACAGAAACAATGTGTCTTTTGCATCATTGTTCAGGTAAGAGCTACAGGCCCAAGCCATCAGCAAAGCAAAAAAACCCGCAAAATAATCTATGTATTGCATTTCAATGGTCAGTTTACCACAGTCCTGCCAACTATAATTTAGTCTAGATCTTCCTGTGTTTGAGTAAGAAAATCCATATTTCCATTTGAGTTTTATATTTATCCTATTCATTATCAATCATTTCACTAGAAAATGTTCAACACTTTCAACCCTGGAAATCAAATCTTATGCAGATGATATTTTCTATCCTGGATAACACTTTATAAAGTATTTTCATTTCATGCATGCACAGTGAGCTGCACAAAAAATATTAACACTGCTTCAGAGAATAAGTACCAGTACTGAACAATTTACGTTTACATAGCTACTTCATTGACAACATATGCACTACAACTCCTATTGATCTACCACCAAAAGAAATATCTACTATCAAACTATTGCAGCACTCGGTCTAGGAGCAATTTACTGAGGATACTGAAAAGAACCTGATAAGAGAGGCAAAACAAATGAGAAAGAAATCTGGAATTGACTGAGAAAACAAACAAACACAAGCTTTTGAAAGGCTTGCACTCTCCACAGTCACTAAGGACTTTGATAAAAAATATTCTAGATGATCAAAACACAAAACATCCAACCTATTATATACTAACACTCAGCAACAACTTTTCCTATATTCTCTGCTATATCCTCTAACCAACTCAGAATATTCTAGATACAGCCCTCACACACTTAATCAGTAGTAGTCCACACTAGAACAGTCCTTTCAAGGCCAAAATAACAATAGTTCAGCAGTAACTCCATAATCAGAATAGCCCATAGCCACTGATCACCCATCCCTAACTGTCCACCTCTACTACAAGTACAATATATTGGGGCTTATCAGATACTGCATTAGCCCTCTAATGATCAAGCTCAATATGTGAAAATATTAATAAGCATCTATTTTTAAACACATATGAAGCCAAAATTTTTGTTTTCCTTTACAAGGGAAAACCGGATTGCAAGGAAATTTTGGTGATAAACTACCATAGTTGCGTGCTCCTAAAACATAATTTAATAGGAACTCCTATATTAGTTTCAGTATCCTGCTGCTTGAAAAACATTTCCAGAGAATAAAGCTAGGAGTTTTCTTAATTTTATTAGTTCTGAACATTGCTATGTAATAAGTCGGGTTTCTGATGACAGTGAACAAATTGATGCAAGTCACTATATCATTGGAAAGCTTTACCAAGAAAAAAATTTCCAGAGCCCATAACTGGGATATATTCACTTAGAGCATGTCTAGTTTAGGAAGCATACCAATCTCATCCCATCACTCAATGCAACTTAGTGAAGATCATCCAGAACATTCATTAACTGGATTGATGAGTTTACAGCATAGAAATGTGATGCGAAGCAAAATAGCAATCTTATGTTAAATGAGTACTAGAGAAGCACAAAGACGATTAATCATATATGGATCACATTAGGTGCTGATAACTTAGCATGAAGAAATGTTTAAAGCCAGCCAAGACTGTTCCATTAGAAATTCATTTTTGCCCACTGTTTTTCTCCAGTTTGGAAAGATTATTCTGGTGGGGCCCAGGGATAATCCATATTTATAATCTATTGCTCAAACTTTCCCCGACTCTCGAACAGGTACTAGTACCAAAGCAAAAAGCAACATAAGTTTACCAATAAGCCCTAGAAAACCTGAATTTACCAATAAGCACAGTCTACAATCAACATAGGTTTTCATGATCATGACCATTAAAGCCCTAGAAAACTGAAAATCTGAATTTAGAGTATTCATTTCAAGGACAAAGTGGCAAAAGAATTAGTCAATCATTTTTTCTTAAGGATAAGAAAAATTCCCCAACAATGTCCAATTATAAGATTAACAATAAATTTTAACCAAAGAGATTTAATACTATGGAAAACAAAACGACCCTTAAATGCACAAGGTTGTGTTTTGTATTAGATTAGAGTCCATGTTGCTACATAATATATATTACTGTTACATGCTTCACATTTGAGTGGTTAAAACAGAACAAAGGAATGCCAAAGATCAAATGTACCGTTTCTGCACCATAACATGAACCACAATAAGTTTCATTATGTTCAAGTCTGCCACCATGTCTTTGTAAAGGCTTTTCAATCTGCATGAGAGAAAAAAATTAATCAAAATTGGAGGTTGCAATGCACAGCTAAGGAAGAGAAACAAAACTAAAACACATACAAATATCCATGAATGATGCAAGGAAACAGTAAAATTGGAGAAATATCTAGCTCATTTTGGTTGAGAAGAAAAGGCAAAACAAATCAGCATGTAAGAAATGAATTTAACCCCAACCTTAGCATCTCCACTCTAAGGTATGTTTGACCAATTTATAGCTTATAAATATAAGGGTAGGCAGATGCATGCATGATCATTGCAGAATGTCGTGCAATGAGAACATATATCCCAAAAATTTCTGAAGAATGAGATGCAATCTGTAATAAGTCTAAGCTTTTCCAAAGGGAATGATTGATAAGACATGAGGGAAGAGAGGGAGAGATTTATTTTCTCACTAACTTTTGGCGCACCAATTCCATCTTGCTTGACTTCTAATACATGACCGTGAGCATTGATTCTCTTTTTAGTTATGTTATGCCTCTGCAAGTGAAAAAGGTGAATCAGATGAACGAATTCCAACAGCTTTCAATTAAGCAAGCAGCCTAGTGTGTGCAAATGTGAAATAACCAACAATAAGCCAGTTTCAGTGTACATACTATATCAAAATGTTGTTCTCCCATTATATCCATGGTATCAACACTGAGTAATGAACATGGAATTGCAGGAAAAGTTACATCAAACTGCACATCCAAACAAAAAGGGCATTTATTATCACTTTGGCAAAGGACAAAGACATAAGAACACCAATATGTTTAACATATAAAATATAAGATACAAGGGGCTAAGTAACTTATATTAACCAATTAACAGTAAGCAAAGAGAAGCTTACATTAATCCGTAGAGTTTCCCCCCTTGAAGTGTCCACTAAGAGCTTCGTCTCTGTAACAGTGTGCATGTATAATCCTTCAAGAAAAACAGGCAAGCACAACAAATAAACAAGAAGCCACAATTCTATGAGGTAATGAGACCAAATCCAAAAACACATAATATCTTTTGATGACATGAAATAATTCAAACTGGCTTAATAAATAAATGAAAAGAAGACAAT
The DNA here is from genome assembly GCA_949630135.1 of Balakata baccata. Classification (NCBI taxonomy): domain Eukaryota; kingdom Viridiplantae; phylum Streptophyta; class Magnoliopsida; order Malpighiales; family Euphorbiaceae; genus Balakata; species Balakata baccata. The sequence continues at coordinate 70,571 of CATIWF010054891.1, forward strand.
GAAACATTAGCGCCAAATGAAAAGATGAGAGCCATAGCTTAGTAAATAAATGAATAGACGATAATGAAACATGAGTGCCAACTGCAGTAGGATCCAATCACAAATTAATAAATGATAATAGATAACAAAATCTCATAACCTGATGATCCACTCAATCTGGTGTTTAATTGCTTTCTATTAGCAAATTTATAAGACATTTGGAGAATTAAATTCAAATTAAAATCTAATAATGGCCCATCAGTAACTAAAACAAGACCTAGAAAAAGTGCTTCCCAATCCCAGCAATGCTTCCATCACTAACCAAAAAATGCATTCTGAATGATAATTCATCAAATCACCAATCAACGATATTAACCAACTTGAAAATTCAATCATAGGCTACCTCCGGATATCTAGGAGAATAAAGTGAATATCTCCAACCAATAATTTCAAAGAATTGGAACTTCCTTTCAAGCAGAGGATATCGGAGGGAGGAAATTAATAACATTTACAAATCAACAAACTCATGTAAGCCAATTTACAATGCTAAACAAACACAGCCAATTCATTCAAACTCCACCCAATAAGCAAGCTTGAGCCAATTAACATCCTTGCATCTAATCATTAACGTAAATAAACAATCACAAAACCGGATTTCCCAAACGAGTTTGTTCATTTACAAAATCCACGAAACTTTTATGCCAAAAGAATGCACCATCAGCAAAAGCATCGCTCTCTCCAAATTCAAACACATACCCAACAACGTATCTAAATACATAATATAATTCCAGAGGAAACATTCATTGGGTATCATTCAACACATATTATCATAAAAAACTGATAAGTAATGATCAAGAAAAAAAAAAGATCCCAAAAGAAATGAAATTTAAAGAGAAAGAAACGTACTGAACTCAGAGAAGAAGAGGAAAAGGATGATAATGGAGGATACGAGGGTTATGAGGCCACCGGAGAAAGTACGACTATAGAAATCTTCATTGATTTTTGGATAAGCATCCGATTTTCTTAACTTGTGAATCAAGCTCCCCATGTTGGCCGCAAATTCCCGGGCAATCCACCAATACCCAGAAACGCCCAAACGTTTCAAAAACTATAACATATATGGTTGATTAAATAAGCAAAGCTTACATTAGGCGTGGACAGAGCGGCGCTTACGAGAAGGGCGGAATGTGGCAGAAGGATTAATGGGGTCAAAGACAGAGAAGAGATTTTCAGACACAAGAAATCTGTTTGACTTAGCTATCTCCACGCTCTAACAAACTCCTCAGCTGTTTGTCCTAAAAATCAATTTTGCCCTAATTAGAAATTCAATTTATCCAAATAAATTAACAAATACTTTTTATTTCCTCATCCAGTAACAATAAAAAGATATTTTGAAGGAATAATACTATTTTTATTCTTGAAATTGTTAGAATTCTCCAAAAATAACGCTTTTTTTAAGAACACTTTCTTTCATATGTATATTATATTTTGTATTTAATTATTTATTAAATCAAAATATACTTATATATTTTAGAGTAACGGAATAAATTCCAAAAAAAAATAATTTCTGACTTTTTTATAGAAAAGAAATAAATTTATTTTCATTAATAAGCTTTACTTTCTTTATAAACCAATTAAGGAATATATATATATATATATAATTAAACAATAAATACTTTCTTTATAAACCAATTAAGGAAATTTGATTGATTTTTTATTTGAAAAAATTTATAAATTCACCAATATTAATAGAAATTTATTATTTTTATATTTTGTATAAAGAGGTGACTATCAAATTTAGGGGCGTTTGGGAAAAATATTTTTGGAAAAAATTTTGTATTTAAAATTTTTTTAAGTTTTGAAAACTGCTTTTAAATATAAACAGGTAAATATATATTTTTTTAAAGCAGTTTTGACAAAAACAGTTTATAAAAAATTAAAAAAAAATCTGTTAATTAAATAACTAAAAGTAGATTTTGAATTTTTTTATTTAATTGACTGATTTTTTTAATTTTTTATAAAATATTTTTATCAAAACTGCTTTTAGAAAAAATATCTATTTATCTACTTCTATCAAAAAGCAGTTTTCAAAACTAAAAAAATATTTATAATACAAATTTTTTTTTGAAAAATACTTTTTCGAAATCCAATACCAAATAGAGTCTTTATTGAACATGGAAATAAATGACTACTATGATGTGCAAAGTGCGGATGAACCACTAGACTCGAGTTACATATATGTACTTTTTTTGAAAAAATAATATATGTACTCATATTTATGAAATATTTATCTTATTTATATTTTATTTAGTAATTGTTTTTTATAAAATATTAAATTACGTGAGTAAAGTAAATTTTTTGGGTCAAAATTTTGACAATTTCATAAAAATAATATCTAATTTTTGTTTTGTATTAATTTAGTATCATATATTTACAATTTGATTTAAGATAAAAGTACCTACAAAGAATTCGTTTGACATAAATATTACAGATATACGTGTCATGACACATTATATGCCATTTCAGATAAAAATAACATATATTATCAATTTATATGTTTAAAGGCCAAAATATTCATTTTTAAAATCACTAATTTCCATATTTAGACATATGAATTAGACAATTTCATAAAAATAATATCAAATTTTTGTTTTGTATTAATTTAGTATTTAATATTTATAATTTTGTTTAAGATAAAAATACTTACAAAGAATTCGTTTAACATAAACATCGTAGATATACGTGTCATGACACATTATATGTCTCTTCAGATAAAAATATTATATATTATCAACTTATATATCTAAAAGTTAAAATATTCATTTTTAAAATCACTAATTCCCATATTTTGACATATGAATTAGCCATACACAATATTTTTATCTGAAATGACATTTAATACATTATGATATTTATATGTTCAGTATTTATAGAAGATAAATCCGACCATTTATTGTAAATTTTTTCATAAGAGACAAATTTGGAAAAATATGGTTATTGTATTGTAATATGAAAAAAAAAATCATTTTATTCAGTTTTGGCTGAACATAAAACAACATCGTTTTGGCAAAAACCTAATAAATTATACATGAGCCTTCACTTTTTCCGTCGCCACCGCGCTTAGCCCTTCAGGGCCATCACGGCTTCATCTTCACCCTCTCTGGTCCTCTAGCCATCAACCATTCATTTGTATTGGAAGTCGAAGACTCGAAGTACTAGCAAAGATCCCTCTCTCCGTTTACTTATCATTTCGGTTCACGCCCACTTGTCTGCGACCACGTATTTCTGCTTTCTTTTTTTTTTTCTTCTTATTTTGAATATAAATTGTATTGAATTTTGTCTATAGCATAAAGAGATATCAGATATGTAGTGTTGTGTTCATAAGAGATTTTTCTTCAGTTGGGTGTATGCACATTTTTCTCATCTGCTATACGTTTTAGTTTGCTTTAGGTCCATAGTTAAATCATGTCCAACATATAATTGTAATCTCGTGTTGATGGCTGTTTTGGTACAAACCATATCTCGATTTCTGCTTCATTTGTTTTTGACCTTGCTATTGCTATTGCGTTCTGCCAATCTTACATTTTTTTTGGGATTAATCTTTATTTTATTGTGTTGTATTGGGCATGATAGATTTATTTTGAATTTTTATCAATATGTGCATTTTGTAAGAGAAAATAGATAAACGGGTAATGTAATAGGGTCTCAAGGGTTTGGGACGGGTATGGTTAATGTATCAGGTTTGAGACGTTTAAGGATACCTCATCTATAAATGGGTTTTGGGAATTGGTAGGCCACTCTTTTTGCTGGTATCGTACCTGCTTTTATATATATATATTCCTGTTAGTCTTTATAGTGCATAAATCGGAAAATTTTTAGGGAGTTCTGAAGTTCCTTGAGATCTCAGGTCATTGAGCACTATTGTTGGATATGTACTATTTTAACTTGTTAATTATTTAGTTTACAGTTTGTTCCATGTGCGAATATATGTATGTTTATGCTTGTGGTTTGATTCCTAGAGTTACAGCCCTTGACAATTAGGTGGTGTTTGAGTTTGCGCACCAGTAGCTATGATGTGGTTCCGAGCTGGCACTAGTGTGGCAAGGCTTGCCATTCGAAGGACTTTATCACAGACTGGAACGTATACAACTAGGACACCAGACATTCCTTCTCGGATTCGATATTTCCATACTACTCTCTTTCGGTCAAAGGCACAAGCTGCTCCTGTTCCACATCCTGTGCCCCTCTCCAGGCTAACTGATAGTTTCTTAGATGGAACTAGTAGTGTTTACTTGGAGGAACTACAGCGTGCTTGGGAAGCTGACCCTAATAATGTGGATGAGTCATGGGACAATTTCTTTAGAAACTTTGTGGGTCAGGCAGCCACATCCCCAGGAATTTCTGGCCAAACAATTCAAGAGAGTATGCGGTTGCTGTTGCTTGTGAGAGCTTACCAGGTTAATGGTCATATGAAAGCAAAATTGGACCCACTTGGTCTGGAAGAAAGAGAAATCCCAGAGGATTTAAACCCAGCTCTTTATGGGTTCACTAAAGCTGACCTCGACAGAGAGTTCTTTTTAGGAGTATGGAGAATGTCGGGATTTTTGTCTGAAAATCGTCCTGTGCAGACTCTTAGATCCATATTGACTCGGCTTGAGCAAGCTTATTGTGGCAGCATTGGCTTTGAGTATATGCACATTGCTGATCGTGATAAATGTAACTGGTTAAGAGACAAGATTGAAACACCGACTCCTATGCAGTACAATCGTCAGCGCCGTGAGGTTATTCTTGATAGGCTAATATGGAGTACACAATTTGAAAACTTTTTAGCCACAAAGTGGACAACAGCTAAGAGGTTTGGGCTTGAAGGTGGGGAGACTCTAATTCCTGGCATGAAGGAAATGTTTGATAGGTCAGCAGATCTTGGAGTTGAGAGCATAGTTATTGGAATGCCTCATAGAGGAAGATTAAATGTTCTTGGTAATGTTGTTCGGAAGCCACTCCGTCAAATATTTAGCGAGTTTAGTGGTGGCACAAAGCCTGTAGATGAAGTGGGTCTATACACTGGAACTGGTGATGTCAAGTATCACTTGGGAACCTCTTATGATCGTCCAACCAGAGGAGGGAAGAGAATCCATTTGTCTTTGGTTGCAAATCCTAGCCACTTGGAAGCTGTTGATCCTGTTGTTGTTGGGAAGACCAGAGCTAAGCAATATTACTCCAATGATGAGGACCGAACTAAAAATATGGCTATCCTAATTCATGGTGATGGTAGCTTTGCTGGACAAGGTGTCGTATATGAAACTTTACATCTTAGTGCACTGCCAAACTATGCTACTGGTGGGACTATACACATTGTGGTGAATAACCAAGTTGCTTTCACCACTGATCCAAGGGCTGGTAGATCTTCGCAATATTGCACTGATGTTGCCAAGGCTTTGAATGCCCCTATTTTCCATGTTAATGGAGATGATGTGGAGGCAGTTGTTCATGCCTGTGAGCTTGCAGCTGAGTGGCGCCAGACTTTCCATTCAGATGTTGTGGTTGATTTGGTCTGCTACCGTCGATTTGGGCATAATGAAATTGATGAACCATCTTTCACACAGCCCAAAATGTATCAGGTTAGCCTCCAATTTTGAGGTCACTAAAAATTACCTCCTATCCCATTCCTCTAGAACCTCGTTGTCTTGTTATGTTTGGGGTGTGATCTTATGCAATCAACTTTTCCTCCTTTTGTGTTGTGTTCTTGATCTTGTTATCATGGCAATATATCCTGGTTTTCCATTAGTAGCATCTATTTCACTGCTGTATTTAGATGCATTCAGCTGACTTCTCAGTTTCTGCCTTCTTATTTGATTGGGTGGACAGATCATTCGAAATCATCCCTCAGCTCTTGAGATTTACCAAAAGAAACTTTTAGAATCTGGGCAGGTGGATGATGAAGATATTAGCAAGATACAAGAGAAGGTTAATTCGATACTCAATGAAGAATTCTTGGCCAGTAAGGATTATGTCCCTAAAAGGAGAGATTGGCTTTCATCTCATTGGACTGGGTTTAAGTCACCTGAACAGCTTTCACGTATCCGTAACACTGGGTACACTTTCACCTAATCAGTCTTCATTGTGGGGGCTGCCTCTGACTTGTGACTTTTTTTTTCTTCTTATAAACTGGTTTCTGTTATGCTTTTGTTCAGGGTGAAACCTGAGATTCTGAAGAATGTTGGCAAAGCAATTACAACTCTTCCCGATAATTTTAAGCCTCACAGAGCCGTAAAGAAGGTTTATGAGCAACGTGCTCAAATGATTGAAACAGGGGAAGGAATTGACTGGGCACTTGCTGAAGCTCTTGCTTTTGCCACTCTGCTTGTAGAAGGTAATCATGTTCGATTGAGTGGTCAGGATGTTGAAAGAGGTACTTTCAGTCACCGGCATTCAGTTGTTCATGATCAAGAAACTGGTGAAAAGTATTGCCCTCTGGACCATGTTATCATGAACCAAAATGAGGAGATGTTTACTGTCAGCAACAGGTAATCATCTTCTCAATCTACCTTGAAAGAAGTTTGTTCCTACCAATTCAAAAGGTTAAGATCTAGGGCTTTCTAGCAAGACACAAAGGGAGCATCTGAAACACATAAGACTGCTCTAGAAGCAGTGCTCATGCTATATCTCATATTTCCAATTCTCAACTTCTATTGAAAATATAATAATTGAAATTAGCTTAGGCATCACTAGGAACAAACAATAATTGTTATTTCTGTTTTGATGGAAAAGGCTATTTTGTTTCCACTTTTTTGAGAAAATTTTAGACTGTTACGATATGATGATTGAGATACAGAAAAAGTGTTTGTTGCATTGGTGCAATACAGCTAGTCTTTTTTAAACAGCAGCATACTCTTTTCTGCAGTTCTCTGTCTGAATTTGGTGTTCTTGGATTTGAATTGGGTTACTCGATGGAAAACCCCAATTCGTTAATTATGTGGGAAGCTCAATTTGGTGACTTTGCAAATGGAGCTCAGGTTATATTTGATCAGTTCCTGAGCAGTGGTGAATCAAAGTGGTTGCGTCAAACAGGGCTAGTTGTGCTTCTTCCTCATGGATATGATGGTCAAGGACCTGAACATTCAAGTGCACGTTTGGAACGGTTCCTTCAGGTATTCTCTGGAAAAGGATTTCTGTTGTGCTTTAGAAATCAAATGATACAAATATTCACATCTGTATAGCTTCATTTCTATGCTTTGATAATCTTAGAAGAAAAATCTGTTAGATCATATTGTTATTCGTTTTTAAGTATAATTTTTGCATTTCTACCTCGTTTTTTATTTTCATGCTTCATTTTAAGCATTTGTCCAGAGGAATATTGAAACACTTCCATTCTAATATCATGTTGCGTTAGATAAGTTGGTCCTATAAGAGTTTGACCATTTGCTTTTCACATCTCTGTTGTCACTGCCTTAGTATTCAGGCTAGAAGCAAATATATTTCATTGGAATCCATTGTGCACTTCTCCACCCTGATTCTGTTGTTTGATAATGGAGTACTGTAGCTTGTATGATTTTTATGGGCTATTATGAGATATGCTTTTAATTCTATGATATACATATATCCTTGTCAGGATTCAAACAGTTGCAACTAATTCAACTCATGCATCTTATTGCAGATGAGTGATGACAATCCTTTTGTCATTCCTGAAATGGAGCCCACCCTTCGGAAGCAAATTCAGGAATGTAATTGGCAGGTTGTAAATGTCACAACCCCTGCTAATTACTTCCATGTCCTGCGTCGGCAGGTAAGGAGAAGTAATAAGTTGCTACTCAAACGACCTAAAGATTGTGGATGAATGTGTTTGTTTCTGATGCTTTCTATTTTTCATACCTTAGTTACACAGAGGATTCCGCAAGCCCCTCATTGTGATGTCTCCTAAAAATTTACTTCGTCACAAGGACTGTAAATCAAATTTGTCTGAGTTTGATGATGTCCAAGGCCACCCTGGCTTTGACAAACAGGGGACTAGATTTAAGCGTCTCATAAAGGATCAGAATGACCACTCTGATCTTGAAGAGGGTATAAGACGCCTGGTTCTTTGCTCTGGAAAGGTGTATTATGCTTTTGTCTTCCGCTAGTCTTTATCTTCCATTTGAGTTTTTGTTCCACACGGAAGATGTAGAATTCATTGATGTTTAACATTGGAAACTCTTGCTTGAAGGTTTACTATGAGCTTGATGAGCAGCGCAAAAAAAACAATGCAAAGGATGTTGCAATTTGTAGGGTGGAGCAGCTGTGTCCGTTCCCTTATAATCTCATTCAGCGCGAGCTTAAGCGATATCCAAGTATGTCTTCCAAACTAGATAGTTAGATGAAAATGCTATGAAGAATAAGGACTTGTTTCTTCCTCTTTATGCTTTTATATTGTCGTAAAAAAATAAATAAAAGCTGATTTGTGTTATGTTATATGAATCTCCATCAGTGAAACATGATGGCTATTTTATTAAATCTTAAGTTTGGTAAATATGATGGCTGTGGGTGATTCTGGAGATTGTTATCAGATTTTTGAGACCATACTTTCTTGTTGCTTTTAGATGCGGAGATTGTTTGGTGCCAGGAAGAGCCAATGAACATGGGTGCTTACAATTACATATTGCCCCGCCTTTGCACTACCATGAAAGCTCTGGAAAGAGGATCTATAGAGGACATCAAGTATGTTGGGCGTGCTCCATCAGCTGCGACAGCCACAGGTTTCTACCAGGTGCATGTGAAGGAACAGACTGAACTTGTGCAGAAAGCCATACAACCAGAGCCAATAAACTATCCCTTTTGAAGCTTTTGGAGTCTGTTAAATATACATTTTACAGAACAATAATCGAACATCTTTTGCAGAAGCTGGATACTGTTTACATGCCTTGTCTAGAAGGGCAAGGCATCTGGTCTGGGTACTTCATACAGCCATAGTTACACATTAAGATGTACTCTTGAGGCATTAATCAAGTGTTTTTGTTCTTTCATTTCAAATGACAATAGATTACAGACAGACAATTTGTCACAACGTGATGATAACATTTTACCAAAAAAAAGAAGAATTGAATTAATACTGAATGTTAAATTCCATTTTCCATGATTAGGTAATCCTAAATTTGTATAGAAACTTCGTGTTCAGTGTTTTCTCCTTGTTAACTTAAATATCAGAATATAGATCCATTAATATAGATCTTGCATCTTAGCAGGTTCTGATTTAGAAAAGTTGATTTCGATCCACTATGTTATCTAAAAATCCCTGAGTACGGACCCAGGTACTTGAATCTTGCTTCTTATTGTTTTGCAAATTTTTATCTAGAAAAGCTGATTATTTTCAATTAAAAAAAAATTTCCTGAACTTTGAGAAATTCAGTTAATATGTCATGGATGTTTTTCTTTTTAAAATGTACGAATTTGTATTTTCTCTCTACGCGTAGATTGTCGCTAAATAATGAAAATTGGTAGCTAATTTGCAGAGAAAGTAGACATTTTTTTACATTTATATGGACTTAATATTTAATTAAATTGAGGTGGTATTTCTGTGCTTGAAAGAAATAAATAGGAGTTTTTTTTTTTTTTTGTCAAACTACATATATTCTGCTTGTACTGGATAGAATTTCAAGAGTAACAAATTATTTTTTCATAGATTTTAAGATAGCTGTATATCTACGATTTAAACTCAATATCTCTAATTAAGCTAAAAAAAACATATGTTATCTCATTTGCACTCTAATAAATATAACATAAATAAATATGAACGTGTGGAAAATATTTATATTCTATCCATTCACTTGTTTTATTCAATTTGCATTAAAAATACAAATATTTTATATAAATTAAGACAAAAAATATTGGAACAAGTGTCATTGCTTAATAAATAAAACGTCTATTCAATGATGCTAAGTTAGCAATCCAATTACTAATTCTTGAAATTATATATCTTTATTATAAAACAAATTCGAATATGCAGTATTAGTGATTCAAAAAATCTCTTAAACAATTAATGTTTGAATTACACCCTCTAATGAGCCAAATGAGTTCTAAGAACATTTAATGTGAAATGCTATCACCATTAATCCAAAACGGTTAAGTTGTCGATTACTATCAATTTTATCGGCTTCTAATAAAAGCATTAATTATTATTTTTTTGAATCAAACCTTATCTAGTTGATTAGAACCATATATTGAAATTAATTTTACTCGAATTTGATAGGACTTCAAAAGCAACAAAATACTCTTTCATAAATTTTAAGATAGCTGCATATATCTATAACGCAAACTCAAGACCTCTAATATAGATGGAAGACACTCACACCATTTCATTCACACTATTATTGGTGCCAATATTAATTATTGATAATTGATATTTCACTTTTAGATAGAAATGACAATTCAATCCGGATCCGTGAATCCTGGTCACATACCAATCCGAATAGGATAGGCTTTTTGACTTTTGATACGAGGTCGGGGTGAGTTACAAAGAAATCCGAGATAACATGAGGCGGAAACGATATTTATGTACTTCACCCTATATATATATATAAATTGTTGCTAGATGTTATAAATGATGTTTATATTTTTTTAAATAAGTTATATATTTGAGATGCTTGATAGAAATTATTAAATTAATGTATATAATAATAATTGTAAGAATTATCTTAAATTAATAGTGAATATCTTAATAACTATAATTTCAGTGGTGCTTATAATTGCAACTGTATAGAAATACTTCTACCTTTTATCTTTTTGAATTATTTTGAATTTAAGAATGACATGGATAATTAGTTTAAATTTTTAGATATAGTGGTTATAAAGTTTAATTTTTTTTATAATGGATATTCACTTTTATAATTATTTACGGATTAATTAATATTATCATTTTTATTAGTTGTATGAATTATGGAGCATTAAAAATTAAAATATTGTATTTTTTATAATTTTTTATTCTTATTTTAGATTTTTTATGTGAATTAAATTAATAATTTAAATAAATATATCAAATATAATTAAGTTAAAAAATATAGCAGAGATACCCGATTTCGCTTAGGGACACCCGATCCCATTTGGGGTTATATGGTGGAGACGAAAATACAAATTTATAGATGAAAACGTGAACAGAAAGAGTGAAATCTGACCCTGATTTATCTTGTTGCTACTCCTACTTTTAGATGTTGGTTTTGAGTTTATTTTTTGCATTAAATGTCTATTTTAAAAATTATGGTAGTGTGTATATATATATATATATATATATATAGGGTGACAGTATTAATTATTTTTTTGGATCATACCATATATATATTTAGCCAATTAATTAGGATAATATACTAAGATTAATTCTGTTAATACTTGATAGGACTTGTAGAGCAGCAAAACACTTTTTTATAAGTTTTACGATAGCTGCATATATCCAAAACTCAATACTTCTAATTAAATTGGAATACACCCATACCATTTCATTCACACCACCATTAGTGACAGTTTTAATTATTGGTAATTGGTATTTCATTTTAGATGTTGGTTTTGAATTTATTTTTTGCATGAAATGTCTTTTTTAAAAATTATGGCAGTATATATATATATATATATTTCTCACTGTACTCTTATTTATTAAAATTGTGTACAATTTTAAAAGATATTGTAATAAAAAATTATAAAATTTACCATAATTAATTATTTTAATATAATATATATATATATAAACATTTAAATGTATTTAATTTTAAAGAAAATTACTATTTACTCTATTGAAGTTTGATCATACTGAAATTTGATATATTATACTAATACCTCATAAATAAAAGAAAATATTAAAATGTCTTAAAATTTAATAAAAAACTATATAATTTAATGAATATAAAATAAAAGGGATAAATAGCATAAATTTTAAACTTAGTAAAATATTAATATAATATATTAAATTTCAAATAATAAATAATAATTTTTCTTGAATTTTACCGTATCCGACTATGAACTATACATGAGTCTTGTTATATTTTTTTGTTAGAAATATATTAGATTGTGGTGAAATTATAAAAAAATTACTATTTACTCTATTGAAGTTTGATCTATTGTACTAGTACTGCATACAATTTGACCTATAATATTATAATCCCCTTAAATTTGTCCTATTATATTAATATCTCATAAATAAAAAAAATATTCTCTGTTAAAATTTAATAAAATTGCTATATAATTTAAAAGAGATAAAATAAAAAAATAAATAGTATAAATTTTTAAATTTCAATAGATATTAATATAATATATTAAAGCTTGGCGATAAATATAGTGACTATTAACTATACCAGACTAGAAAATACCAGACCGAGCATTAAATTCAAACCACGCCAGTCATTGATAATAATTCATGAAGTTTTTCAATAGGAATTGGATTGTGTTGAAAAACGTCCACATATAAGAAAACAAAATAATTAATTAATTATTTAGTTATTTGGTTAAGAATGTATCGAGTTTAGATATTTTTAAACTTTAGGAAAACAATTTAAAAAATGTACACATTTTTATAATTTTAAGTATGAAATTTTTTTTTTTTTAGCAAAAAAGGTCTTATGGTTATTCTATTAGTAATTTAAGATTTTTTTTTTTGTGATAATAAAATTAGAATAACTGGTGCTCATGTATAATAATTTAGAAATTTTAAAAAGGGTAAATATCATAAAAAATTATAAATTTTGCGCATTTTTACAATTATATCTAATTTTATAAAAATTATGTTAAAATTATATGAATTTTTACTTTTATAATAAATACAGTCTTGGTATTTTGGAACCGGCTTCTGAATCTAGCTAGCTCTGGTGTAGACCGAATGAATTAATCGATGCTAACGTAGATTAATTGATGATGACTATATTAAATATATCAAATTATAATTTTAATCCGATTATTTAATCCACATAAACGCTAGCTATTCAATTCGGTCAATTTATGCAAGCAACAGTTAGATTTGAAGACTGATTTTATGCTAACGAGACTAGATTTATTATGAAAGTAGAAGTTCATTTAATTTTAACAGAATTTTTGTAGAATTGTATATAACTATGAAATCAAGCAAAGTTTATGATTTTTTATAATATTTGCCTTTTTAAGAACGTAGAGCCGGTGTCTATTTCGTTATACATTAGAACCAACTTAGCAATTTTTTAATATTATTATAATAAAAAAACTTAAATTTACTAGAAACATAAACTACAAAAGCCTTTTTGACCCAAAAAAAAAATATTTGCAAAAAAACATGGATAAATTTTTTGTACTTTCCCCTAAACTTTATTATCATATGAGAATAAATTTTTTAATCCTAATCTCCTACCGTTCTTTCAATACCAAAAACCAAATTTTAATAGTGATTTTTGTGGCTTTCTCCAATATCATCCGGTGTATTTCAATTAGGTAAGGCTATTGGTTCAGCTATTATAGTTAGTTGCTAGCTGATTAATATTAATATTTAATAAAATTAATTAAATTATTGCTGTTGGAATATAAAATTAATAATTGAGATATTATTTGTTTTAAAAAATTATATTTTTATATGATATATAAATAAAAAAATAAAGTAACTAATTGATATAATTATATATTTTAATAATTAAAATAATAACAACACTTAAGTATATATAATTTATAAATATAATAAATTAATTTAATGTATTTTTAATATATTATTTTCTCTGTTTGGAAAAGATAAGCTCCCCCGCTGTTGGGGGGAGAGACCTCAGACCCATATAAACACATGGATCATTGCAATTGGTTCCGATGTGGGATATCCACCACGCTCCACATGCCGCATCACCTACGGATCGGATGCCAAGGCTCTGATACCATAGCATATGGAGAGATTCGTCTGGAAAAGGTCTTGAGACTGGAATCTTGAAGACTTCCATGAAAGGAACTTGAGGATGAAATATTTCTGGAAGAATATATGTTTTTCCATGAATTCTAATAGCACCAAGTTGAGCATCAACCATCTTTTGAGTTTGTTAATCATGGGACATAGCTTTGACAAAAGTTCATCTAGAAGGGAATTTTTGATCTGTCACAAAGGATGATGGAGGGGATGCCATGAATATTAAAGGAATGGTTTGAACTGATGTTACTAATTGCAAATGCTTAGATTTTCCAATAGGCCTTGATAGTAAATCATGTATTAGGTTCTGGTCTCCTTTTATATGCTAAACTGAGGAGCATTTTGAAAACCATTCACTCCACCTTAATAATTATGCATGTGGGACCTGTTTTCTTTTGAACTCAAGAATGTTTGGGAAGGAAGAACAATCTATTAGGATAAGGAATTCATGGCCAATCAGATGGAATTCAAATTTTTTGACACTATTCTTCACTGCTAAGATTTCCTTGAAAGTGGAATGGTAGTGGCATTCAGATTCTTTGAACTTGCCACTGGCATAGGCACAGATTTGTCGTATTCTGTCCTTTTCTTCTAACAAGATGGCCCCCCAATATTCATCACTAGCGTCAGTCTGAATTATCCTTTGTCCATCAGTGGGTATGTGTAAAGATGGAAGATTTGAACATATATTCTTTAGTTCCTTTACAGCTGTGCTTTGCACATTTATCCATGGTGATGAATTCTTTTTTAGTAACAGCTGTAAAGGATAAGTATGCCGAGTGTACTGAGGAATAAAGTTCCTGGTATAATTGACTACATCAAGAAATTGGCGAATATGCTTTACTGTCAAATCATCATTTGGGAATTGCAACAATTCTTGTCTTATGTGAGGACATGACTAATATTTTCCATCGTTAAAAGTCATGCCAAGAAAGTCTATTTCTTTCTTTCCAATAATCATCTTCTTTTCAGACAGCATGATCTCATGTTGAATGGTGAGATCCAAAAACCTTTTTAAAAGCTGGCGATGTGCTGTCTCATTTTTGGAAAATAAGAGGATATCATCAATGTATACCAAAACAGAGGATAAGATTGGCTTATAGATACGTGTCATTGCCTTCTGAAAGAGAGAAGGGGCTATATTTAATCCAAATGGCATAATTATCCACTGGTAATAATAGTTTGGAATACAGAAGGCTGTTTTGTATCTATCTTCTTCTTTTATGCCTAATTGCCAAAAACCTGACTTAAGATCAAATTTGGAGAAAATCCTGACATCTTTAAGGAATACCATTAGAAAGGATATCCTTGGTAGCAGAAACTTGTCATCTTTGAGAAAATAATTCAAAGGCTTATAATCAATTACAAGCCTCTTCTTTCCTCTGACTTGTTCAGATCTTTTGTTGACATAGAAGGCCTGACAGGCCCAATCTGACTTGATTGATTCAATCAATCCTTATTGCATCAGTTGGGAACATTCTTGAACTGCTAGACTCTGATCCTCAAGATTCATACCAGGATGAGTGGCCTTCGTTGGATTAATATCTTCATTATGCTTGAAGGGTAAAGATATGAAAAATTCAGATCTGGTCCATAATGGGCTTGAACACTTGAGTATGAACTCTGTATGACTTTCAGCACAACTGTTTTGAATGAGTTGGGCTTTTAGATCATCAAAATGAGCCACCAAAGAAATTGTGAATAAGTTTGGTGCCGAAGTGTAAGGAAGAAACCATTTTCTTGATCTACGGCCCTGACTTTCAATGGCTAATTTAGGAAGTTGGCTGATAACATCAAACCCAATCAAAATATCCTTTTTGGGTAAGGTTGAACCTAAAACTTGAGTCCAAACATAACAATTGGGTAGAAACTGAATTTTTATGGGCTTAATAGTGATGAGGTATGTGGAGAAATAATCTCCATCAGCGGCTTTGAAAAGCTGAGTATGGGCTTTCCATAAATGGTCTGGAAAGAGTTTTGGGTTGGCTATTATTCTGTAAGCCCCAATATCAATGAAAGCAAGGGCTTTGATGGGCTTATCATATTTGTTGGTAAAAAGTTGGACCAAGTATGAAGGAATGGGCTGTCTTTTGGATTTATGGGAAAATAATCCAATTTGGTATGATGGACTGGGCTTAATCTGGAGGCTTTCTTCTGTATCAGAATCATTATTTTCATTTTTTATTCCAATGAAAGAATCATGAGAGACTTCATCTTCTTCAGAAAATAAGGATTTGATATCTGCTTCTTTAAGATCCAAATCATAAGCACTATGGATCTGTTGTATAAGCTGGATTGCTTGTTTAGGCCGATTTGGACATTGTTTTACAAAATGTCCCTTTTTTCCATAGAGATAGCATCAATCAGTCTTTTGGTGTCATTGTTACTGTCTCTTGAAAAACTTGAACCTTCTCTTTTTCCTGTGAGGAGAGGATGAAGACTGTTTGTACTTCTTGTAATGTACATTTGTTTTGCAATGTTTGCAATTACAGTCTTTTTTGTCTGCATATTTTATATTGAGATCTGGCCATTTGCATAAGTAATCCATTTCCTTCTTGTTGCTCTAAAGAAGAGCTTCTTTTATCTATTTTCTGGCCGAACACAATTCTTCAAGGACCATGAGCATTTTCTGATAAAGTTGAGCTAGAGTCAAATCTCTTAAGGCAATCCCATGCTTATGAAAATACCTAAGAGTCGCGTCTCCCAATTCTTCTAGAATAGTGGAAATAAATTGTTGCTTCAGATTGACATCTCCTGCACCCAGTTGATAGTAACTGTCGCAAATTCTTTGGTAATGTGTGTCCAGGTTTTTTCTTTTTAAAGAACAACATTTTAATTGGAAGAACTCAATCCTTACAGTTTCTATAAGATCAGCAGAACTGCCAACAAATTCATGTTCTACATAACACAGAGCATGAGCAAGAGATGGAAATTGGTGAAACTGCATTTTGTTATATTCAGAAAATCTTAACCACCATTCTTTCAAACTGCCCACAAATCTGGTGGTGAACTCTTGCAGGATCTCCTGAATAGAAGCTCCAGCCTGTTGTTTGGTTTTCAACCATGCTAGCATTTCTAGTAAGCGATTTCTTCTTTGCTGATGAGGAACATCATCCATAGTAAACCATGGACCATTTACAGGTTTAGCTTTGTTTTCTTGAGGATTAGGAACTATAAGACCACCTGGGTTTGTTGTTTCAGCTTCATTTTTAGAGAAGGTTCTGAAAAGAAAGCTTCCGTGGAATCTACAGCCATTAAAAATCCAGATGAAGCTGGAGGGGTCGGATCTGGTGGTCCTACCATTTTTATAGAGGGAGTAGTAGTGACTGATTTAGCTGTGCTGGCAGATGAGGAAATGGCTTCAGAAGAAGGTTCTGAAGATAATTTTGTATCAGACTCAATGGTTGTATTAGAAGTTGTGTAAACATCATTGGAGGTAGAACTTTCCAAATGAGCATTCGCATCTGATTCTTCTTCAGAAAGATCTTGAACTGGAAAGGATCTTGAGAATCCTGAGAAAATTGACTTGGAGGTTGAGATTCAAGTTCTTTTCCATGTCTGTGAATGGGTGCATCAGAAGAGGTTATAGTTTGGGTAGTTTTTGGAGGAGCAAATGTGGTCTGTTTCTTTTTGGGGTTCTTTGATTTTCGAAGCTGAGCATGAAGCATCTTTTGGAAATTTTCATACTGAAGGAGGATAGGGTCAATAGTTGGATGAATGGGAGGAGCTCAAATAGTTATTTCTGGTAAAGGTAAGGTGCTGGTCAAGGCAAAAGGGTTAAATGGAGTTTTGACTTGAAGATCTTTTTCCACTTGAGACAATTATTGTTTTAGCCTTGTTATTTCCTCCTACTTTGAAGGGTTTTGATCATGTATCACATACATACAACGCAGCGGAAAATAAAAATTTTTAAAACCCGAATCAAAGGATTTTCATGTGCCAATTAAAACTAATTTAATCAAAGAAAATTCAGAATTTATACCTTTATAATTTCTTGATTTTTCTTCAACTTCTCACCTTGTTGGGTTGTA
>CATIWF010054904.1:0-10798 GCA_949630135.1 Balakata baccata
ACTTAAACAAAATCAAGGAACTATTAGTACGTTGTTGAATAGAAATAAGGAATGTCAATCTTTGATAATTTTGTCATCATCTAATTGTTTTCGAATGGATCCATTCAACCATGTAAAACATCACAATGTAATAAAAGAATGAATTAAAAGAGATCCTATAACTTCAATTCAAAATTCGTTGTATATATATTTATATATAATCTAAAATAAGTAAACCACATTCCTATTGAACAAAATTTCTAGAAAAAGAAAAAAAAACACTCAACCATTTTAGCCAGATGGAGATTGGGAGACTAGAATGTGGTGGGATAGAAGGAAGAATTGAATAAGAAATGCATTTGCATGAAGGTGAAATTGGCAGGCATCAGTAGCAAGAAGGTTGTTTGAGAAGGTTTAGTGTTCATCATAGACCATTAAGTGCAATGGAACAAAAGGTCAAGCATGTTGAAGTTGCTGAAGTGAAACACTGTGAGATAAAGCATGCAAGGCAAATTAGTCATTCTAGACCAACTCATACATTTACCCATAAACCAGAATGGATATGAGGAAAAGATCCATGCAGATGACCCCATCTAGATTGTATTAAGCTTTAATTGAGTTCAGTTGTGTTCCAAATGACTGAGTACAAACCTCTTGCATATAGAGCTGGAGAAAAGATAAGGCAAAGCCTAGGAACTTTTCCGAATACATCTCACTGTCCATAGATATACCAGTTGGAAGATGCCCTCGAAGCCATTTGTAAAGGTCGACGAGACCTTTCTTTCTAGCATAACTCAGATTCATTATTGAGTCAAAAGTTGAGCAAGAACTAGGAGTTTCACATGCACATTGCTTGTGAATGTCCCCTGTTAAGCTGATCAGACCAAAGCAACACCTCAGGAAAAGAAGAACACCCAACCTTTGCAAGTGACAAGAAGTAAATCCTTCTAGTCCTCCATCAGAAAGACTCGTTAAAAATGGGGAGCCTTCAAGAAATTGGTCCTGACTAAAATCCTCTTCAGTGATGGATTTCCACAAGAACTCTTCAAAGTAATCATGAAGAAATTGCAACCATGAAATAAGAGTGGTGTAGCCAAGACAAGTCTGATAACTAATCCTCAGCATCAGCATCTGCAAAACATGTTTCAGTTCGTGTAAGCATATTCTGATATTGATATTTTATTTGTAAATTTTGTGACTCATGAATATTTTGTTTTCCTAAGAATTATATCAGAAGACTATTATCCATTTTCTGCTTCCATAAAGCAAACAGAGGCTGATGATACCTACCAACAATTTATGTCTGAAGTATTGAGAGATGGACAAGTTCACACAATTTCCTTGCTTAACAAGGCACAACCTTAAAAGTGTAGACACAAAACGGATGATAGTGCAAAGAACTGGATGATGATCTTGGGCATCAACCTTAACTTCCACAGCAAAGCATTGCCCAACCAATGAACAGAGTAACTGAATAAAACTGCCTAGAAACACATATTTCATCTCCTCCTCAGTAATATTTCTGACAAATGAAGTATCCATAGAATAACCATTCCATGAGTAGCTTTCCTTAGTGTCACCACCATGACCAACTTGGAGCTCTTCAATAACATCCCAAGGCACATCGAAAAGAAAAGAACTGACAGAGTCCACGTATGGTTCAAGAAGTTGATCGTCCCTCTCTTGCTTTAAATATTTTAATGTGCTGCGTAACACTCGAATAATTGCAGCTGCTGTAGACCAATTAGCATTTCTCAGTGTAGATCTTAAAACAACAAAAGTAGATGAATGATTTTGATCCCTGGCTCCAATTGTTGAAGGAGCAAAAGAGCGTGACAGCACATTGGCAATTGCCAATTTCAGACAAATAAACAATGAGTGAATGAAAGAATCCCACTCATTTCCCTGCAAAACTATTATAGTTCAGACAACAATGCTGCAAACAACAAAACACCGTAGAAGCAAATAGTAACTTACAGATGCAGCTACAAACTCGGAAACAAGTACAAGAATGTTGCCCGCCAAATGTTGTACATATTTACTCTCCACTGTTAAAAGAAATATCTGAGAGAAAATACACGACAACAAATTACATAAATTTTTAGCCTTCACAGTACAGAAGAATTATCTGAGAGAGAATACAAGACAACAAATTATATAAATTAAATCACAAGACTAGAATATAGAGAGAACTGGCAAAAGTGCCAACAAACTTGTCATCATCAACATAATAACATATGAAAGATTCTAAAACAAATGTATCCCTGAGAAATCAGGATATATATAAATCTATTGCTAAATCATCTCTATAACTAATTTACTTCAAACAAACAACTTTGTCAACACAGTGAACCTGTGACTCATACCCGGATTACAAGACCCCACGAATAACTCTCCCTTTCTTAAAAACTAAGATCTTGCACCTACATTTATTAAGGAAACAAGAAACTTAAGAGAACTTACCAAGTCCCTTAGGATCTTGGTCGAACAGTTACAGTCCTCATGATGAAGGTCTGATTCACCAGAGGATTTCTTGTCACCATCAGATTCCCAATCCTCTTCCTGTGCATCAATTAAGAACGGAATTTCAATTGGGATTCAATCAAAGCCACAGAGAGCGAGAGGATAAAACTTACTTCTTCAGAATCACAATCAAGTTCCTGCTTCATAAGCTGAATTTTCCTCGAAACCTGAGAGAGAGCAATTAGAAGATCCTTCTCTCTGTCTTTGGTTAAGGAAATCACTTCTGATTCCTGCATAGCCTGTAGAAGCGAAAACTTTAACAGGTTATATTAGAATTGGTAACTTGGAGGGAAAAATCCAAAGGCAAACCCTAAAAAGGACCAATTCTCGAAAGTAGTTAACAGTATATGGACGAAGGGAATCATCGATCAGACGGCACAGAGAGGAGAATCTCGAATCGCCAGACATTTTCCGGCTACTGATTATCACCGCTAAAAAATTCTTCTCCTTGAGCTCAGTGATGGACAGGGGCGGAGGCGGTACGATGGAATGTCACGGTAAAACGCCACGTTTTAATCTTCGAGCGCCTATTAACTGATTAAAACGGTGCGGATTTGTGTTTTTGAATAATAGTTGAATTTGCGGGTGAAGTCTATAACTCGATTCGGTTTTGTAATGCCACCTTTGAATGAACCTTATCTGTTAGCAAATCTAATACAAAAGTGCACCACAGTCAGCTCTCTCAAAAAAGCGCGCCAACTCCACGCTCTAATCTTAACCACCACGGCCTCCGCCAGCTATGCTCAATCTCCGTACCTTAACAACAATCTCATTGCTATGTATGCCCATTGTGGCTCTCGTTTGGACGCACAAACATTGTTCGACAAAATGCCTCAAAGAAATCTTATTTCCTATAATGCTCTCATTGCTGCATATTCTAGAGATCCTAATTATGAGATTTTCGGTTTCAAGTTATTTTCAGACGTGGGAATTCAAGGCTTGCGACCTAATGGAGCAACTTTCACGAGCTTATTGCAAGTGTGTTGTTCGCTTGAGGATTGGAATTGGGGCTCTTTGCTTCATGCTCAAGTTGTTAAATATGGGTTTGTAAATGATATTTGTGTTCAGACGTCATTGCTTGGCATGTACTCAAATTGTGGGGATATGGACTCCGTGCATAAGATTTTTGGTAATGTTGTTGAGAAGGATGTTGTTTTGTGGAACTCTCTGATACTTGGGAACATAAAGAATGAGAGGATGAAGGAAGGACTTTGTCTATTCAGTGCATTGGTGAGGTCTGGAGTTATTCCTACCCAGTTCACATGCTCGATGGTAGTGAATGCATGTGCTAAACTGGGAGACTATAATAGTGGACGTGTGATTCATGCCCAAGTAATTGTTTTGAATATACTAACCGATTTGGCTCTGCAGAATGCCTTGCTTGACTTGTATTGCAGCTGTGATGACACCAAAACTGCATTTATTGTCTTTAGTAGAATTAAGAATCCAAGTTTAGTTTCTTGGAATTCTATGATTTCCTGGTGTGCAAAAAATGGAGCAGGAGACAAAGCTATGCATCTATTTGTAAGTTTTCTTCAAATGTCTACTTCTAAACCAGATGAGTATACTTTTACAGCCATTATTTCTGCAACTGGTCAATTTCCAGCTACTGTTTATGGACAATCTCTCCATGCACAAATTATAAAAGCTGGGCTTGACTGGAGTGTCTTTGTAGGAACTGCACTTTTGTCTATGTATTTTGGGAACAGTGATATTGAATCTGCTCAACAGGTTTTCAGTTTAATGAAAGAGAAGGATGTTGTTCTGTGGACTGAAATGATTATGGGTCACTGTAGATTGAGTGATGGAGAAAGTGCAATAAAATTGTTCTGCAATATGTGTCAACAAGGCTATAAGGGCGACAGTTTTGCTTTTAGTGGAGCTCTGAGTGCATGTGCTGATCTTGCAACTTTAAAGCAAGGACAGATGATTCATACCCAGGCTATTAAAACAGGCTCTAACGCTGAAATGTCAGTTTGTGGAAGTCTCATGGACATGTATGCTAAAAATGGTCTACTTCGAGCTGCAGAGATGATATTTTCCCAAGTTCCACTACCTGATTTGAAGTGCTGGAATTCAATGATCAGTGGATACAGCTACCATGGAATGGCAGAGGAGGCAATGATCCTTTTTGATGAGCTTCTTGAACATGGTCTAAATCCAGATCAAGTAACATTTTTGTCTCTACTGTCTGCTTGCAACCATAGTGGCTTCGTTGAGAAGGGGAAATTCTTGTGGGATTGTATGAAGAGAAATGGCATCATACCTGGTCCTAAGCACTATAGTTGCATGGTAAGTTTGTTAAGTCGAGCAGGTTTACTGGATGACGCAGAAGAATTTATTACGAAATCAACTTATTGTGAAGAGCATTTAAAACTATGGAGAACGTTGCTAACTTCTTGTATCAATAAAAAGAATTTAAAAATAGGAGTTCGTGCTGCAGAGGAAGTGCTAAAATTGGATCCAGAAGATAGTGCAACAAATATTTTGCTTTCAAATCTTTATGCTGCTGCAGGGAGATGGGATGGTGTTGCAGAAATGAGAAGAAAGATAAGAGAATTAATGTTGGAAAAAGACCCAGGATTAAGCTGGATAGAAGCCAGGAATGATGATATTCTCGTTTTCTCTTCTGATGATCAATCAAACCCGATGATCGATGAAGCCCGAGCTGAAGTCCATAGACTCCAAAGGAACATGAGCAGATCAGTTATGGATGAATATAAATTTGATGCAAGGATATATTCTATGTAGACAGGCGAGATACTATTGTAGCCCAAGTTCGAAACATTATAGTTGCGGATTCTTCTTCCCAAGTGATTATATGAGCATCAGGATTACAACTTGAACAAAGTTCTGCGAAATCATGTAATCGAGAGATGAACACTACGGCAGCACCAGAAGTTCAAGAAAGGAAAGTGAGCTGTCAACTCCTGCCCTAGCTAATCCCTTAATTGAGCCATTGACACCTGAGTTGATTAGTTTGGGATTTGTAGTGCTTCCTAAAATTCATATGTAACTGTCATGCCTTGTAAAAATGCAGCCCATAAAGAAACAAGTTATTTTATTTCAACCATCAACTAATCTATATTCACATCTGGCAAGCACGTTAAGGAGTAAAGCACTCCCTCCCAAAATTTAATGTGATTAATACTTAAAATTCGAATTCGAATACTATATTTAAGATAAAAGAGACTCATATTATCTCATCTCACATCTTGAGGGTAAAGAAACAAGTTGTTTTAATAATTCTATAACATCATTAATCTATATTTACATCCGGCAAGCACATTAAGGAGTAAAGCACTTCCTCCCAAAATTTAAATATGATATTAATCTATATTCACATCTGGCAAGCACATTAAGGAGGAAAGCACTCCCTTCCAAAATTTAAATGTGATTAATACTTAAAACTTGAACTCGAATACTATAATTAAGATAAAAGGGACTCCTATTATTCCATCTCACATCTTGAGAGTAAAGAAACAAGTTATTTTAATAATTCTATAACATCACTAATCTAGCCATTCAGAAATGTATTGGTTCTTGCTTGCTTGAGTTGGGAAATAAACCCAACTAACTAAAATGATAGGATGATTACCAGGTTGAACAAATTTCAATATTCTGTTTGTTGAAGTTCGCAGCACTTAAGTCACGCTTCCTGATTATTGTACAATACACATCCATTCCTTAAAACACAACCCTGGATCTTTTCTATGGGAGTGATTGAAAATGCTATTAAAAGTTCTAAAAACAAATTTTGAAATTTCTATTATTTAATTAACTGATTTTTTTAATTTTTTATAAATTGTATTTTTCAATCCTGTTTTTAAAAAAAATATCTATTTACCTGATTCTACCGAAAGCAGTTTTCAAATTTCAAAAAAAGCTAAAAATACAATTTTATTTCTGAAAAACGTTTTTTCCAAACGCAATATCAAATAAGATCTATATATATTGGAGATCCCAAAAATAAATAAATGAATTCATGTATTGATTGGCTATTGTCTGCACCATCCACTAAAGATACACTGATCTTAAAAAAAAATGAGGTAAAAGTATTAGAAACAAATGCATCCTTGACATGTTAGGTAAGAGTATCAAACACAATCTATCATGGGGAACTGCACCTGCTAAATTCTACTAACATATGAACTCGAAGCTTCAGCTCATTGACAACAAAATCCAAGCAACAATCATAACAATTGATGTTTGATTCCTTGACATGTTAGCCTTTTTGAAGACTGATTGTATCTAAAAATGTCTATCGAAAGCTTGTTGTACAACGTTACAGGAACATGGATCTTGCAGCATCTATACGAGCATTTCCAGCCCAGATGAATGAAGAAAACTTGTATTGCAGAAGCAATGAAAAGTGACGCCGATTTTCTTGGACCAGCAACAGTATCAGAACAAAAGTAGCCTCAGTTAAGGCAATATGGGGGACAAAGACACCTAGTCTCAACACGATATTTGAAGGTTCCTAGCAACAACAATCATCTGAGAAGATAAGAAGTTGCCTTCAATTTGATAACCTCAAGCATCAAGACTAGCGCCGGGCTGTTCGAGATTTTGGCCTTGGTTTCTGTACAGGCATAGAAGAAAAAATTATGAAAAAAAAAAAATAGTTCATTAATACATTTGGACAAATCATGAAAACAAGTTTCTTATAAAAGATGCAAAATGGAAGGATTATAACAAGGGTAGGCAAAAAAAAAATTTGAAGCTGCAAAAAAGTTTCTTACAGATGTAGTCCCAAAGCTAGCTCCAGATCCTGTTGCAGCACCTAGGAAAAAGTATATAAACTTATTCAGATAACCACAGAAACATTAGAGTGAAGTATAATAGGATGGCAGATAGCAGATAGCATATATCTTTGAGGCTTCACACAAAGAATAATCTGAATTCTGAAGTGAAAGAGAGCTGCTACTCATTAGCATTAATTTTTTTTGTTTATCTTTTCATCATAGTACTTGCAACACAGTCAAAAGAAAAATTAAAATTTAAACAGATCAATTAATAATGTCTCTCTTCAAAATATATATAACTATCATCAGACATCCTCCGTTTAAAGGCTCAATAGATCACAAGCTAAGTCATTGACAGGTCAAGGAGATAAGTGTGGATACCCAACTCATGCACATTATCTATACCTAACAGGATCATACACCAAATTGACCAAATCCACGACCCATATTCTTTATCTATAATAATAATAATAGGAGAACGTTTTCACAATTCATATAGGAAAATTTTTTTATGTATCACCAAATACCACAAGAAAGGTGACATAAATCAAACAAAAGGAAATACAAAATCATCGAAAAAAATTTGTACTGTAAATTGTAAAGACAAAATAGAAGCTAATAAACAAGATAAGAAAGTACCTGATGCAAATGGCGTTGAAAATAGGGAACCTCCACCAGAAGTAGTAGAACCGAAAGATGTAGCAGCAGCACCACTCAACAAAGAGGGAGTTGAAGCAGAACCAAATAATGATGCTGATGATGAACTAAAAAGTGAATACTGTGGGGAAGCACCAGATGATCCAAATAATGAAGATACTGGAGGAGAGGCTGTTGGTGTTGCAAATAGAGAAGATGATAACGAAGAAGAAGATGCTGCAGTAGAAGGTGTACTGAAAAGAGAGAAACCACTTCCTGAAGAAGCTGGTGCTATTGCTGCAGATGTCTGAGGAGCAATCGATGCTCCAGGAGTTGCCGAGGTAGCAAATAATCCAGAAACATGTGTTGAAGGCTGTGAATTTGCAGGCAAATGCAAAGTTGGATGTACCCGCTTAGCAGCAGCCTCTTGTTTTGCTGTTTCCCGCCGATCAGCTTCAAGGAATGGATCATTCACATCCCCTCGGCGGCGCTGATCAGCAAGATATGCAGTTCTCATAGATTCAATGTACTGATGAATACTCTCCACCTAGGATTCAAGGTAATGAATCACTAGAAAATCATAACCTAAAAAACATATTGTGTTCTTCTGTATCTGATGTACTTGTTAGTGCATCTTCAAGGAAAAATGTACAAGGTATATCAAAATACCAGACTTCAACTAATGAAAACACCTATAATAATAATATAAAGCAGAAAGTACACCATCATTCTCCCTGTTGTAATATGTACTTTGATGTGCATGTTTGCCGTGCATCCAAACTATTTTATCTTAAATACTTTTGTAGCATAATTTTTTGTTTCTTTGAGAAAGAGACAAATTCCAACATAGTGGAGAGGCTTTTAACTGAATTAAAACAAATATAACAAGTGCCAACCGGTAGCTGTATGAAAGGACTTCATTTTCTCAGGTTAAAAAAATTAGTCTCAATGATTAAATCTTCAGATCACATATACATCGACTAACAACCAACAAAAAGGCACACTGGTTATAAGATATTAATAACCCAAAATGATGCAGATTATGAAAAAACTAAATTCAAAGAGCGTGCTTATCTCCCTTTACCTTAGAAGCTACATGAACAAAAAAGTCATGCAAATTTGACATAACTTTTGGAAAAGACTGCAGTAATGAGGATCCTGAGAGAGAAGAATTCCTTTCAGAATCTAGGAGAAGCAATTGCTCTAACTCTTCAATCCACTGGCGGCATTCACCCAAATATTTCTCAAATCTGACAACTGTTTCTTGTAAAAATGGTGATGGCTTCTTAGGGAGCCCACTGTAGAAATCAAACACAGGCACAATTGAGGCTGATGTTGGTTGACCAGAAGAACCTAGTGTCAGTGTTGCTCCAGAAGGCTGGGATGGTGCAGTAGCACCCGAAGCACCTTCTCCACTGGGATGAATAAACCTAGGGCGTACCATCATGAAGGAACGAACAGCCATCTCTGTGTTCCGTAACATGTATTTAGCATTGTCCATAAGCTTTTGGAGTAGAGCTTTCTGTCTCTCCATGACAGTACTGATTCCTCCAAGCTCCTGCACTAATGGCTTGAAAATATTAATCACGCAAATAAATGACCAAGAAACCAACAAAAATCAGCTATAAGAAAAGAATACAAAGGTCCTAAAAGAGTTTCCCCAAATTATGAAAATTATACACTAGGACTTTACCTTTTCATCATGCTATGGATTAATTTTGCTGTTGTGTTAAATCCAACACAGATCTTTCTGTCTCAAGTTGGAATTTATGTTAACTAACCTATCCTGTGATCTCAAACAGAATTTTCATACAAGGAAAAACTAATCAAGGATTTTATAAAAAAGACAAAAGTCCAGGTGCTATATGAAAGGTGGATACAGAAAAAGTTTTGATTTTTTCTCCCTAACATCAATTTTTAAGAAATCTATCTCAACTTCAGTCAAATTAAATTCAGAGCCATAAATTGATATAACACCAACATAATCAGGTAGAAAGCTACTACAGCCAACAAAAGTCATGCACAATGACATCAATAAAGGAATAACACAATTCAAGGGCACACAAACATTATAGTTTCAGTTGTTCTAATGCATAAAAACATAATGAGGGACAATAGACAATAGAAGTAAGCACCTGAACAATATGGCCTGCATCAAGCTCAAACCCTTCATTGGAAACTGAGGAATCATAAAGGCGACTACAATGGTCTAGCCTCTGGCTCTCATCCCTATACTCCAATATCCGCTCCCTGCATACCAGAATCACTAGAGCAACTTAAAAAAACCACAAAGTTGTTATACTCAAAAGCAAGAAAATAATAATAATACCAATAATAACCAAAAGCAGTTAACTTTCCTGCCTCACAGATCGCAATGAACCAAATTCTAATGCAAACCTAAATAACTTTAACTAACTGAATAAATATCCACGAAAGCTCCTTCAAAATCAGACTAATGTGAAGTACGACTTGTTGAAGTCTCAAGTTCAATGAATTTTGATAACCAATATCTCAAACAGTTTAACTCTGTGTACAGAAAAAATAAAATTAACATGTCCCAGCACTAGTCAGCCTAAGAAGGAAAATTTTCACATAAGTTGCAATCTTCTTTTCAAGTTTTGGCCAAAAAGAACAGTTAAAACAATTACGAGCTGTAATTTCCTTCTTTTTCTTTTCTTTAATTCACTTTCTTTTGCTTTCTTGACTTTTTCCAAATTCCCTCAGCGCCAACGGCAACAATCAAACCAGAACAGAAATGCCATAAGAAATAAATAAAAAGAAAGAACCCAAAAAAAAACCTACTCGATCTGGAGCAGAAGTTTCTGAGAATCAGGGTGGAGATCTGCCCACTTAGTACTGTAAGTCGCAGGAGCTTTATCATTGGTGAAAAGATACAATTGCTGCTGCTGCTGCTG